>SNQJ01S0017763.1:0-11723 GCA_010110895.2 Picea sitchensis
GGATGTTTCCCCGTAGGGGTTTTACCACGTGAAAACATCGGTGTGTTGATCTTTGATCTGGTTATGTGAGTGGTTACTGAAGGTGTTCGTCCTCTGTTGGAATACCTATGTTGTCGAACAATGGGACATAGTGGCTGGAATCCGAAGCCCAACTGAAAGGGGTTGTGGTCAGTTGAGCTGTGGAGGGCCCGATTATAGCTATGTTGTACATAGGGGAGGCTCTCATCCCATGTGCATGGATGATTTTAGTTGTACATGCGCAAAATGTGTACAATCATCCTGTTGACGACCTCTGTCTTGCCATCAGTTTGGGGATGGAAAGTTGTGGACTTGGTGAGCTTGGTGTCCAAAATTGACCAAAGGCTGGACAAAAATGTACCGAGGAACCTGTTGTCTCGATCTAAGATGATAGACTGTGGGATCCCAAAGTGTACCCACACTCGTTCAAAGAAGAGTTTAACAGTGGATTCTGTTGTGATATTCTTCTTGCAGGCTGCCATAATGGCCATCTTCGAGAATCTGTCGACGACCACAAAAACACAGTCATTTCCATGCTTAGTAGAAGGAATGCCCGACATGTAATCCATGGAGATGGATTCCCAAGGTTGACTAGGGGTAGGCAGCGGAGTATAGAGGCCTTGCTTCTTGATGGTTAGTTTGGCAATGACACAGGATCGGGTGTACTTCCTGACATCCTGTCGAAGGTTTGGCCAATAGAAATACTTCTACAGTACTACCACTATTTTCTCGACCCCGAAATGCCCAGTGACCCGACTGTAGTGCGCTTCCCAAATCATCTTGGCACGCTCCCTTGAAGGAACACAAAGGTGTCCCAGGTGACATAGTAGTGCATCTTGGAGGTGAAAATTTGGAACTTGGTTACCCTCCAAGAGCATCTTGTATGTGTGGCCGAATTCTGGATCGCTCTTGTAGAGAAGTGACCAATCAGAAGTCTTGTGCCCACAAGAGTTGAGCATGGTGGTTATCGCCACGATCGATGGTCGATTGAGGCAATCTGCAACATTATTGGTGCTTCCCTTCTTGTACTTGATGTTTAAATGAAACTGTTGCAAATATGTGGACCACTTCTGATGGTGATCGTTCTGCAACTTCCCTTGTGTTTGTATGAACTGCAGGGGTTGGTGGTCTGTGTGGATGATCGTTTCCTTACCCAAAATGTAATGCTTCCATTGTTGGCTAGCCTGCACAATGGAATGCATTTCTTTTTCATAAGTGGGATACTTTTGGACTTTGTCGGACAGTGCCGCACTGTGATATGCCATTGGATGTCTCTATTGAGTAAAAACTGCCCCAATAACATAGTCAGAGGCATCTGTCTCGATCTCAAATGGTTGTTGTAAGTCTGGTAATGTGAGCACTGGGGCACAATAGAGGCGATATTTCAATTCTACGAACGCCTTATGTTGAGATTCCGACCAAAAGAATTTTTCTTTTGCTCCTCCCTTGGTGACTTGACTCAAGGGCCAAGTGATATGAGAGAATTCCAACACGAACCTGCAGTAGAAATTAGCAAGACCCGAAAAGCTGCGAAACTCTGTTAAAGTGGTCGGGGCTGGCCAATCCCAGATGACTTGGATCTTGGTTGGATCCACATGCACCCCACGCTCATCAATAATGTATCATAGATATTGAACCTGGGTCATGCCAAAAGTGCACTTCTCCAAATTGACACACAACTTGTGTTTCCACAGTGTTTGGAGGACTTGTCAGATGTGGTGGAGGTGCTCTTCCCAAGTCTAGCTGAAGATCAGGATGCCATCCAAGTACACTACTATAAATGAGTTTGTGAATGGCTTCAAGATGTCGTCCATCAACCTCATGAAGGTTTTTGGAGCATTTGTCAACCCGAAAGGCATGACCAACCATTCAAAAAGCCCCTCCTTGCCTTTGAAGGCAGTCTTCCACACATTGAACGGTTCGATTGGTACCCAGTGATACCCGGACTTCAAGTTGATCTTGCTAAAGTCTTTTTCCCCTTTGAGTTGTTCCAAAAGGTCATCAATCTATGGGATCAGGTACCTATTCTAGATAATGATCTTGTTCAACACCCGATAGTCAATATAGAGTCTCCAAGTCCCATCCTTCTTCTGCGCCAACACAATCGGGCTCCGACAGGGCGATGAACTTGGTTGGATGTGACCTTTCTGCAACAACTCCTAGATCTGCCTCTTGATTTCATCGTTCTCTAGAACAGAGCGTTGATAGATCGGTCGATTGGGTAGCAACACACCTGGGGTCAGATCGATTGGGTGCTTGATGTGACAGTGCAGAGGCACCCCTACGGGTGAGGTGAAGATGTCCCAATACTCCTCCATGACCTTGTCCATTTGTTGTTGTCGTGCAGAAGAGCCCTGTCTAGAGGTCATGGCCACATTCTTCTTCTTTCCTTGATGGTGGATCATCAGGAAAACAAATTTCCTGGTTTTGGAAATGAGCTTATTGCATTGTTTTGCAGTAACCAAAGAGATAGCGACAGGTGGTGGTACCTCTGGTATCCTATACAACTTATTTCCAAAGGTAAAAATAACAATGTGAGGCTGGGAGTCATACACAACATGTCACTTCCACAAGTATGGTTGGCCTAATAATACATCACAAACATCAAGAGGAGCAATGTCACTTAATACCTCATAGGTGAAGGGCTTGATGCAGAGATCGCATCCTTCGTGAAGCCACCTGATGGTGTACGACTATGGGTGTGTTGTGGTCGGTAAGCCGAACCCCTTCACGACCTCTGCTGAAATGAGGCTCTTCTAGCTCCCACTTTCGACAATGAACTGTAGTGGGGAACCCTTTACCCACATCCGGGAGTGGAAGAGACGCTCCTCCTCCTCTGGATCTTCTAGTTCTTCCTTTTGGATCTTCGTGGTGGCAACGGTGGCGTTGGGCTCCACATCGATAATATGATTCCCCTTGTCATTCCCCTTCTCAGGTTTTGATTCAATGTCGAAGCATGCATATGATTAAAAAGCCCTCATCTCGTCCACCAGTGACTGTTTGGCCCGACACTCACTTGTGTTGTGAGTGGAGCTTTTCTGAAACTCGCACCACTTTCCCGTGTCCTTCTTCGGCTTCACGGTGTTGTTATTTGCTTGCAGCTTTGGAAGGTTGTCTTGAGCTGCCATGCCTTGGCTTTGTCCTTTGTTCTGTGGTTTGGGGGCACCTTTCACTTGCTTTTGATTCGTAGATCCAAAGTCTCGCTTCTTCTGTTTGAATTTCTGCTCAATCTTGGCAGCATACCGGTATGTCGTATCAAGCAAGGAGATGTCGAGGAACTCCATTTCCTCCTGAATGTATCTGTGAAGACAACTGCGGCACTTCAACACCAAATGTTTCTCTGAATCTTTGATACCCAACTTTGTGTGTAGGGTATGGAACAGATTCGTCAACTCATGGACATCTTGATCCCTTTGCTGCCACAATGTAGTCCATTGTATGTACTTGTCCTCATAGCTCCCCATAGAATAATATTGTTCCTTTATGGCATCTCAGAAAGAATTCCAAGTGGGTACGACTGAGAACAGTTAGGGTTCCTCCTCGTCCTTTTTCTCACAGTAGGTTTCCCACCAGTCCTTGACATGGGGGGCGACATTGAGCAGTGAAAAAATAATCTTCTCCCAGTCGAAAAAGTCATGAACCGATAAATATCCTTCTAATAGATTCAACCATCTATCTACGACATCTGCATCTATTTGGCCATCAAATATGGGAATGTCAAAGTTTACTTGTACCTTAAAAGGGGTTGTGCCTCTAGAGTGGCTGCTAGATGCAGATGTGCCGCCAGTGGGCAATCGTTGAAGGATCTGGGCGAAGTTATCCATCATCGCGTTCCTTTGTTTTTCAAGGTCCTCCTCGAGCAATATTTTGATAGGATCTCCTGCTCCCTCGTCTTTCTTTTCTTCCCCCATGGGCGATCGTTGGGGTTTGCGAGGCTGATCTTGCAAAGGTTCAACCAGATCAAGCCCTAACTCCTTATACCCCGACCTCGTTGGGGACATGCAAAGAAGGATCGAGAAAGAGCAGATCGCTTTGATACCACTGATTCGAATTTATGCAGGAACACAATAGAATACATAGATAACCATGAATGCAAAGATGCAGCGGAAATAACACTTCATTTCATTAATATCAAAGAACTGAAATTTGTTTACGGACAGAAGGGAAATAAACTAGCTAGGGCACTGGTAGCTTATCTCTGAGAAGAGATTTGGCAGCTACAAGCCTCTGAAATCTGTGTTACAATGAGGCTCTAAGGCCTATATATTATTGAGAAACAATGGAAACCCTAAACATCAAAAAACCTAACCCTAGGAGATGAAACACCAGAATATGGGCCCCGTTGGGGTAAATTGGTACACCAATTTTCTGGGGTCGTAACTTTGGCATACTATCTCTGTTTGACGCACATGATACATCATTAGAAATATCTATCCGAGGACTACAACTACTAACAAACAATATTGAGTCTAGAACATACTCATTTTGTCGTATGTTTGATGCCCAAAAAACGTCGTTTAGGGCCTCAAAACGGCTTTGAAAGTTCAGGACCCGAAAAACTGCCAAAAATAGTAAATTGTGCTACAATTAAGGAAACTGAAAAACTGAAAGAAACAATGGTGGGGGTCCAAGTGGAATAGCCGAGTGGCCACCAATATCCACCTGGATCGGAGGAGCCCGGGGTCGAATTGTAGATAATCAGAGTTTTGGATGCAAGATGTTATCCGAACACAGGGCATGGGAGTTCGATAATGCATTAGGGGGGAACCCACGACAATAAAATTGGCTAACTGTTGAGATGAACTGGGAAAAATATCAACAGATGCTGGGAAAAATGAGTCGCAAGCTTCAAGTCTGGGTCGAATTGTAGATCCCCAAAGTTTCGGGCGCAAGATGTATACCACACACATGGGGCATGAGTGTTTGATGGTGCCTATGGAGGAACTGGCGGCCATAAAATTCATGAACTATGAAAATGAACAACGATCAGTCAGACTCATGATGTAGAGTTATAGATGGACATGAAATCTGACACTCTGTCATCCTAGGAAACCACGAGCATAGACATCGGACTAAGTATAGAATCAAAAATAGATAATAGAGGGGAAGAAAAAAAAGGGAGAACGACTAAGTATAGAACAGGAAAAAGAAAGGGAGGTAAGAACTGACATGAAAGCAAATCGTTACATAGGAACACATGAAAAGAAAAGATGGAGTACAAATTTATTTATTTCAAGATAGCAACATTGAAAATATAATTGACATGAAGATTAGTCAATGTACAGGAAGATACATAGTGCCCAAGGAGGAAAAAAAAAAACAGAGCTGCAAACTAATTCAACAAATATAGACATTGTAAACGAAAAACTATTGGATATGGAACACAGGTAGAAAAACGCACCTTTGCATGGATTCTTCTACATTCCTGGTTATGAGTTCTTTATGGTGTCTAGTTTTCTTGTTTGTTTCTATGAACAAAAGCACAAAACAAAACGGACATGAACATAAGTTGACATGTAAAGAAAAAAGCAAGTACTATGTACATAGACTAAATAAAATAGAATAAGAGGAATAGAGTAACAAATATTGTTAGAAGAATGCACATTTTATTTTTTATTTTTTAGTCCATTCAAGTTTCTGTGTGTGTGTGTGTGTGTGTGTGTGTGTGTGTGTATTTATGTATGTATTTTTATTTTTTTTGCAAAAAAAAAATTGTGACCAAAAGAAATTACAAACCAGAGAAAACTAAGAAGTTGGATATCTCGATTTTCTGCAACAAGATAGACATATATGGTTTGAAGCATATAAATATGATTTTGCAATATGCCTGATGTATATTTCATAATTCAAGTGCAACACCAATTGTGTGGTGACCATACCAGTATGTATACAAACTAGGGAAAACTAAGAAGTTGGATAATTTTTTTTTTTTTAGCAATAAGCTATACAGATTTGCTTTGAAACATAGAAATATGACTTTGCAATATGTTTGATGTATATCTCATAATTCAAGTGCACCAATTGTATCGTGATCAGACCAATATGTGTCTAAGATAAAGATGTTGTATTGAGGAATGGACACATTTGACCACACATGGTCAATACATGCGTTTTGCACATCGCTTGTGTTGTTCAAAAGAAAGTGGAGACTGTATTTGCACATGTAGTTTTCCAATTATTTTGTTCTGGCATTATTTTTTAGCATGTCAATATTGAAGTCTCCTATAAGCACAATGGGTTCGTTTAGATGCAAATGGCCTAATGCATTGGAAATAACATTTAGTATGTTGGAGAATGCTGCATGGGGAGCAACATACAGATTCAGTATTGCAATTTTTGTTCCATGGAAAAATATTTTTTCAAGCACCATCTCAACATTCTTTTCTTTGAAATGTATATGGTCCAAAATTGGTACATGTTTTTTCACCAACATCATCACCCCATGTGTAATGTAACTTGATATGCAATTGTGATTTGAAAATTGATTGTTTGGCATGCATAATGCAATGTATGTTTCCTGCAAGCACATAATATCAGATTGCACTATACCATAGTCATGGAGTATATCATCCATGTGTGCATGTAAGCTGCATGTGTTAAGCGAGAGAATTGATACAGATGACTTTGTTTGTATGAATTGGTAATCATACTGTAGATGTCATTTTGCGGTAGTCCTGAGGCGCTCCATTTCAATATCAACTTTCTGTTTGACTTTGAAGTTATCTTTTGTAAGAGGACTTAGTAAATATAAGGAGTCTATGCTTCTGACATGGGACAATGTTGTGTATACAAGTCTATGTATCTGAATTCTAGTAGGCTGAAATGCAACATTATCAAGTGTTAGTCCTTGCGATCTGTGGACTGTACGTGCACATGCAAGTTTAATTGGAAACTGTTTTCGAAGCTTCAGTCGACCCATCTTTACTGATATCGATATTGGCTTTGATATTCGTAAAATAGGTGTCCAATCGCTTGTAGTGTTTGAATTATATAGGTAAGACAACTTTCTTGATTATCGCTTGCCTATATGTGGTTCATGGAACTTAATCCAAAGGACATCAAGTTTTTTTGTTTTGGTATAGCCTTTGAGTATTCCATCTGCACCATTGACCAAGTCATCCTGTGAATCATAGTTGCAGGCATATATTTCAACCAACATTTCTAATTTCAGGACAAGCTGCAAAGGTAAAGTGGTTGTATGTTCATGACGTGGCACATTTCCATGGTTGTCTTCTTCCAGGTTGATTGAATTGATGATGATATCATCGCCAGGCATGAGCGATAGCATGTACCTGTTATGCATTGCAAAATCCTTATTTGTGTAGAACATGTAAGGGAATGTTGGGTCTGTTGGTGCAGGTCACAAGCACCTCGAATTGATATATGTTAAGTCATCATATGTTTGGTTGTTTGTCTGCATTCTATTCAAAATTGCAATAAATGTTTCATCTGTATGGCGCATTGTAGTATGCAATTCAAATCATTTAATATTATCTCTCCAGAAGTTACGCGTCACTGTTTGCATGTTAACCGTAGGTTGTTCAAATATCAAAGAATCTTGGATCGGCCATGCCTGGTACAGATCCTCACAGAATATCATGTCAATGTTTCCAAAGTATTTCGTGTGCATGTGTTTTATGCTTCTTAGTTGGTTGTCAATGGAATACAAGAAGCGACTTCCAATCAAAGATGCTTCATCTATAAAGATAAGTTGGAGTTCGTCATAAAGCTTAGACAACGTATCTAACATTTTCTTGCTAAGTGGAAGAAATTGTGACTTGTTAAAAGGCATTAAAAATGCAGAGTGGACTATTGTTCCACCTGCATTATATGCAACTTTTCCTGTGTATGCAACTATTAGGCCCTTTGGTTAAAGGAATTGTTTGAATCATAGATTCGTATAAGCATTTGGAACAATGCTTTCGTTGTGAATGTCTTGCCTGTTCCTGCTCTACCTGTAAGGAACAAGTGCACAGGAGTGTCCACGTTCAAGCGTTTTTTAAGCGCAATGTCATTTAGAATTGTTTGTTGTTCTCGATTCAACAGATGTCTTATTCTCTGGTATTCATTATTTTCAATAAGGAAAGGATGTTTTGTGACTTGAAAACCAAGATTGATACATTTTTCACTGCCACTTGCTCGAGGACGAGGAAAATACGCTTGCAAGTCATAGGACTCGTAGGGATTTCTGGTTTTTTTTTTTCGGTTTGTGAATGTCTCATCAATATTGTCAGGGTTCTCTAGCTCATTAACTACAGTTTCTAGATCACCCCATGTTGGATTAACATTGTAAGTAAATCTAGCTTCATTGATTTGCACTATAGTCTCAGAGGCAACATACGCAACTTCCCATGTAGAGAAGTTATGTTTTAATGTCTCTTCGTTTTCATTGAACAAAACAAATAGCGACAGTTTTTCTCTACAATAGTTTTCATAGTCAAAATGTTTATTGTATTTGACAAATCGTATCACAGAGGGTTTTTTTTCTTTTTGATATGGGCGCACCATTTTTTTGTAATGCGATACAAATTCTGCTAAGCAGATATGCCTAATAGGATATGGACACTGGAGGTAATAATCAATAATAGAGCGACATAACACGTCTTCTGAATTGTCAGGTTCTTGTTCTAGCAAAAATGGTGGTTTAAGCACAAATGTGCATTTCTCAAGTGGAGATGTGTTTATGAAGACACATTTTCTTGAACTACAATTGAGGGGTAGGGAAAGTGCAATGTGGACTGCTTGTTGAGCAGACATTTGTTGAAGATTAAGCAATGCATTTCCAAGCGTACATATCATTTGTATGGCATCAATATGACTTCTTTCATGTTCTTTGTGTATTCTTCTCAATGCACTTGTCATAGACTTGTTAACCTTTGTCATATACGAGGTACAATACGATGTTGTAGCATATGCATTGAGGACGTACTACACATCTGTATTTGCATTCCACATAACTGGCATGTCCTTGGAGAATCTGTTGTTCCAAATATGGGAAAGTTTTCGTTTAAGGAAAACTGTTGGTTGTTTAAGCGTATATTGTATGGCTTGGATGTACTCATCTTCTGATAGATTTAGCTCTGTCAAGAAGTCATCGAAGTTCATCAACTCGTTAAACTCTCTTTGTTCTAGAAATGCGAACACGAATTTAGATTTCTCAACAACAACATTGTCCTCTAAACTAAGTGGCTCTATGATTCTTGTTGCTCTCATTGGTGGCACGGGAAAGTTGTATCTGCAATGCGAGTTTTTTCGTTTTCTACAACTTCTTGTATGATAATGTCTATGAACTTTGGCAAGTTCTAGATCCAAAGGATCAGTGTTGCATGTTATGTATTTGTCCACAAATTGCTTGATCTGTGAATTGTTGTCAGCTCCATCGACTGGTTCACCCTCTATCCACAAGAGTGTGTGGTCATGTTCATTCCCCCTATTATGAAATTCAATCACAAAAAAGTAGTCCGATATTTTTCCAAAAAACGTTTCATCATGGCATATCAATTGTCTCAAAGCATTTATTCTATGTCAATAGTAGCAAGTACATGTCACTGGGTCTTTTCTTATGAGGTAATCAATGCCATCATTTTTTAGTGTATCGGTTTGTTTTTTACGTTTCCTGTTCCTAGGCAAGTCAGATATGACAACCACCAATAGATCCCAACAATGCTCTGCACTTGTAAATGTGATGAAAAATGTTGGCGGGCCCAATTGCCAGATCATTGCAAAAACAATTTTCTTGTTTTGTTGCAAATAGTCAGGAGAGATGCAAATCTTTTTGAAATATATGTATCCAATATCAGATTTTAGAATTTTTTCTAGGTTTACTTTGTACTTGACATCCTTGGCCAACAAATTTCTTCCTTGTAACTGACATTTTCTTATTTAGACCCACATGCAAGACAAAACTTGCTCTATTATTATGCGCATTGTTTTGAAAAACAAATTTGTTATGTGACAAGAGAAGTCACTGCTTGAATGTAGCAACTCCCATCGAACTATTTTATGATAACTGAATCATTTTGTAATGTCAGTGGGACGTGGATCTCCATAGAAGAGTGTTGGGAAGTTCATTTCCTTAGCGAATTTGTCCTTGAATATTCCAAGTGGACATTGCCCCTCAACAGGTGCAATTTTGACAATTTTGTCTTGCAAGTCATGAATGCACTGTGAATCAGTGAATCCATGCACCAATGTCTCAACAAGTGTTTCATTATCTGATTCATCACTTGTATCAAATTCACTAGCATTTTCAAGAGTCTTTGCAGAGTTGTCATCCTCTTCTCCAAGAACATTGTTCCAGTTCTCATTTATACAAATGTTATGTGCTTTCTACAGGGCCCTGGAACATAATTCCTTTAATGATTTCATAACAGCATGCACACACACTTTTCCTGTCTCATACACATTTTTGTATTGCAAGCATCTTTTGAGAGCCACAACAATTGTCATTGTATCGCTAATGAATTGTGGCAAGGATTTTTCAACAACATCTAGCTGAAAATGCACATTAATAATTGATCCTGTTAAGCCCATCTTGGGTCGTTTATAGCCCCAAGGCCTGATTTGTGCAAATGCAATTCGCAAAGACATAAGTCTCTCTTCAAGTTTCATTAGTGCACTTACATCTGGTAGTGGTGTATTACATCTTATTTGGTTAGGGGCTGCAAATTGTGGCAGTTTTCCATTTTCAAGCGACCGTTTGCATGGAAGACAAATTTTGCCACTGGAAAATGTTTTATCATGTGTTGTCAAGTGAAGGTATTTTGCTTCCAAATAAGGCGTGAAAGACTTAATGTTTTTTGCAAAATTCAACTGATCGCAAATTGCACATGTAATGGAAGGAGTGCCTTTGATTTGTTTCATGTAGGTCTGTTTTGCATCTTTCTTTCGCAGGGAAGTATGGGTAGAAAGTATTTTGTTGGTTTTCATTGGTAGTAGTGCACGATGTTGCTTCTAGTCCACAAAATATGATTTTTTCCTCTCGGACAGTTGCATGACCATAGTGGAATATGCGACCGTACCTATTTCTGTTGTGTTGTGCATGAACAATTTTTTTTAGATTTTGATATGTTAGTTTCTCTCTAAAAGGAAGCGTAGAAATGCATTTTTTTCTCTCGCGCATGACCTTTTTCAAGTTGTGGTAACTTAGTCTACGTTTCTTGTTCAAGGGCAGGATGACCTGATGGCAACTGGGATGAATTTCACTCTGATTAAATAGCATGCAATGCTTATACACATTCGATGTGGTTTGGCTGGCATTGATAGTGGATACTGGAACGTTAGTATTTCCTATACCACTAATGTTTTTTTCTCTCTTACGTATGGACTTTTTCAAGTTGTGATAACTTAGTCTACATTTTTTGTTTAAGCCCTGTATGGCCTCATCACATGTGGGATGAATTTCACGCATGACTTTTTTCAAGTTGTGATAACTTAGCCTACGTTTTTTTTTAAGCCTTGTATGCCCTTATCGCAACTGGGAGGAGTTTCATTCTCATTAAAAAGCATGCCACGCGTATGTAGATTCGATGCGGTTTGGGTGGCATGGACATTGAACCCTGAACCTGTAATGATCCCAAGCCAAATTCTTTCTTGGAATCACTAACTACTACTAATTTATTGAGTTATTAAGTGCATACAAGATTCATCAACACATGGAGATCACAATATATTCAAGATGTAGAAGCACAAGCAAAGATCTGACC
>SNQJ01S0017763.1:20585-33742 GCA_010110895.2 Picea sitchensis
GTTATTATTATTATTACACAAGAATATTTTGAAACAATAAAATAAAAATGTTGTATTCTAAATAAAATTAATATTAGACTATAATTTTTGTAATTGAAATAAAAATACTATAAAGATATCTTAACAATAATTGTAATTGAATCCCCCGGATGGGGTGACAGCGAGGCAAAGGAGACCACGTGGCTGCGAGTTGGGACGGGGAGGCATGGCGCCCACCGGCTCACGTCAAATACACATTAACTCACCATGAATTTACACAGGCGCATTCAAATGCGGAGCCTGCTCGCACAAGGCGAAGGTACCCGCACTAAGGTTCAGAGTTTAATGCAGGAAACGATGGCGCTGTATATCGTAATCGACATCATGCTAAGGTTCATTGGTCGCAGTGAAACTCCCGGAGAAAGAGAGCTCTCGCGACCCTTTATCCTGCAGCAGCATTCGCTCCACGACAAGGTTGTTCCCATCCAACTGAAGGGGCCGCACCGCTTGGCCGCATTCTCACCAGGCATCGCCATGCCACGACTCAGGGGAACACCGCGCCGAGGAGCGGCCTGGTATGCAGCAAATTCGAGGCGAAAACGCAAGGAAGCTTTTGAAAAAGCCATGGCAGTAGCTGCCAGAAGGAGAAGGATGTGGGGCATGGCAATTGTAGAGGAGGTGATCCCGGACGAAGGACTGGAGAGCCCCCCCGAGCACACCTTGTTCACAGTCCCAGAAAACTGGCACCCCCGCTCGTGTATTGGTATGGACAGCACTTCAGAGATGGTAGGTGGGAAGCGCAACCCCGGCGACAGTGGCAACGCAGAACCTTACTCTCCTTGCTATGTGGTGGAGGAGGCTCCTCCTGAGCCCATTAGAGACGACAAGGGAACTCACACACCAGAAGCGACTGCAGACACCAGCCCCACGCAGCTACCCCCACCCCATGCGGACTACCTCAGCCTCATCTTTGATGTGCGCAATCTCCTCGAAGACCAGGTCTTTCGCATCGAGCGGCTGGAGCAGAGGATAGACATGTTCTTCGCCGCGCATTCCAGAGCTACGCCGAAGAAACAGTGCCCAACGTGTGCCAGAGCGTACGCCTTCCCTGCACGATGGAGGCACACTGAAGCTGCCAACACTCTCCTGGGTTCCGAGGTTACCTGATGTTTAGACCCCAACTCTGTTTATGGTTTTGTCTTACTAGTATTTGCCTGAGGACAACTAGCTTTCTATATGCTTTAGTTTTAGCTGCAAACACCAGTTTTAATTTTGTTACTCCTGGTTTCCTACGGGCGGGAGATAGTAGTGTTAATTTTGTCACTCTTAGTCTGCTCTGCAAGGATGATGATATGTGGACAGGGATGTCCAGCTGCCTTGGTTTCCTGTTAAGGCGGGACAGCTGGCATCCCCAACAGTGTTGTATTTTGCCTATGTTAATATAAAAGGTTCCAACTTTTTTATTTAAAAAAAAAATAATTGTAATTGAATCTAATTACAAAAATAAAATAAAAAATAATAAGTAAAACTTTAAGGTTATATCATCATTTAAACTTAATATATAATGAAAAAGAGAATTAGTTTATACAGCTAATATATAAATTATTATATATAAAAACAAAAAAATAGAGACACATTATTACGCCAAAAGGTGTACACCTATTGACAATGGGCACAATTAACGATCTTTTAACCTTATTTAACCTTAAACCCTAATCCGATGGCTATGCATTGAAGATGTTGGCATATTCTTAGTCGTCCTCCAAAATCAATGGGTCAGATTTAATATTCATAACTTTCTTGCATTTATCAAGGCATCTGTTAACATGCTTACTTTTTAACATTTACCTAATCACATTAAAAAATTACTGTAAGGATATGTAAATGCCACATTTAAATGATTAAGTAGGATTAAACCGTACAACCAAACGTTTCATATTACCACAGACGGATTATGGATTACCACATACGTTTTATATTGGGGACACGGATTTTCAGCCGATACCTTTCGATGTTTTCAGTCGCGAGTTAGCGACTGTGCTAGTTTAGATATAAATAAAAATAGTGTAAAGATGATATTTATAAAGAAATGTTTTTACAACATAATCAAAATTATTAAATTTGAAATTAACATAAATTTATACTAAGAAAAAAAAATGTGTATTAAAACACATTTTAATCAAAACATATTTACAAATCTCTATATTAGATATTAAAATAAATAATACACCTTACTTCTTTAGATACAAAATAATATTTACATAAATATTTAAAAAAAAAAAGATACAAAATAATATTTACATAAATATTTTTAAAAAAATTATATTTACTATATTGAAATTCGTTAAATAATATTAGTTCACATTTTATAAAAACATGTCAAATACCACATTCTCTTATGATGATGGTTCAATGTAAGTTAAAATTTTTAATGTCAACTATAACAATAAAGTATAAATGAAGACTTGTTATTATTTTTTATAATGTTTTAAAACAATAAAATATAGATAAAAAAAAATATTATTTTTTTATGATGTTTTAATAAATTGTTAATCATATTTAATAATTATAATTAAAATGTTTTAGAAGAAATATGTTAAATCAAAATCCATCTCTAATTTAAAGATTACTCACCACAAATGCAATATATTATTTTTATTTTTCTCTTAAAGTTATAAAAGTTTTTGAAATTTCTATTTTTCTCTTAAATTATTTTTTGAAATAAAAAATTAATTGCATATTTCCAAATAGATAAAGCAAATGATTTAAACCCCACTATCCACATGCATTTTAACCAAATTTCACCTTGAAAGTAGAAATATTTAAATAAGAGTTATAATTTAAAGATAAGTCACCACCAATGCAATATATTATTTCTATTTTTCATTTAAAAATACCAAAGTTTTTGAAATAAAAAATCAATTGAATAATAAATGATTTCCACTTATTCCACATAGTGAGTGGACTCTAAACTCATATTTAATGATTCATATTTTTCAAAATTGTAATGTTAAATTTTAGAAATTTAAAAATGTATGAAATGAAGTATGATTCAAGTGGAAAAAGTAGTATAAAAACTTTATTTACTCAATAAAAATAGAGAAAAAAAATAAAAATAAAAATAAAATTTAAACATGATTTAGATGGATCTATGTTTACAAGGTTACATAAACACCCAAATAACGTAGCTAAATCCTCAAAACCCATGTTTTGATATATTATTCTTTTAAAACTCTAATGCATGGGCTTATGATCCATCTAAAAACTAGAATTAATAAGAAGCACATATATTCATGATCTCATAATATCAATATATAGCAAAGTATGCATGTCTCTTCGTATTAACTACGCATGTCTCTTCGTATTAACTATAACAAGTACGCATAACAGAGATAGAGTAACGAATGACCACGTGTAAATTTTAATTATTTTTTTATTTTTTGTATTTTTCTATTATTATTTTTATTGTAAATGTCACATCTAAGCAAGAGAAATTAGTCGCTTCAACGGTTTCCACCAATCAAAAATCATTAATAACTATTTTTAAAAATTAAAAATTATTTTTTTATTTTACAAAAATTCAATTTAATTTAATACAAAATTTATCAGCGATTTTATAAAAACTTTTGAAATCTTAAAAAAAAATGATTTAAGTCAAAATCTTTTGAAATCTTAAAAAAAAATGATTTAAGTCAATGACCTTTGGCAATCGATTGCTATATATCCTGGAGGAAGGTATAATAAGAGAAGATAAGTTATGGAGGACTCAATTAAGTTAAGTTAAGAAAAAAAAAAAAGATTTACTCTATTATTTATAAAAACGATAAAATAAGAGAAGATGAGTCAAGTTAAAGTTAAGATAAGAAAAGGAAAGTTTACATGATGACAAGTGGAACCTAAGCATAAGGTTTCTTTTTAATGGATGGACTAAGGAATCTTATTTAATAGAAGACGAAAAGGGTGGAAGATATCTTTGGTTTTTGGGTTTTGAGGAATTCTCAGAAAGGAAGAATTTGACATTGGCATAGATAGTTGATTGAGGGCTCGAGGGCTCTCAGTGGCATACATTGAGGGATTGGTTGGGTGGAGAGTTATCTCCTACATTGTTGTTGTAGTAAGAAGGATCAAGCTTGGAACACAACAGTGCAACATGCATTGAGTTGCAAGTAAGTCAGGGTCTTCATTCTCATGTATGTCCCTCGCCATTCTTATATCTTGTGCAATATATGATATGAAATTAGTTGTTATTAGTTTTATGGTTAAGAGTTATTGTTTTCATCTCCATGGAATTGTCTTTATGATTTAGAGTATGAATGGCTTGCTTGGTCATTACATTGTTAATATGACATAAGTTAAGGCTGAAATCGTTAAGGGAGTTCACATTTATATTGAAAATAAGAAGACATATTTACTACTGTAAATCTGCATTCATTGCAGTGAATTCAGATCTGGTTTGTGCACATGAAAAGATTGCCCTAACGGATGAAACTCGTTTGCATATTTTTGACATGTTCTCTCTTGGATTGCCTAGTGTATTGGGGTGGATGATTGCAAGTAGTGTAAATAGAAGTTAATAACAGGTATAGAGTTGATGATGGCAAGTGGTGTACATACCATTGTCGTGTAAAATAATGTAGAGCAACCCATACACTGTTTTTCTACATGAAATCCTGACTTTATACCAAGTAATCCATACTGTGCTATTCCACATGGAGTTCCGATATTAAACTACATGGTGGTCACAGTGTAATGCCATCTCCTATCATCCATTGCACAGATGAGCTGCTACTCTTTTCACATTTAAGACCAAGCTGAGAACCTTGAGATGATCTTTGTCTTCACCCTGTTTTTAACAACCCCTGCTCCTGCCCCTGATCCCTCCATTTGATAGTTTATGCAAAGGCCACTTTCAATATAAAACATAAAATTAAATTTACTAAAATCTCATCATTCTCAAAAAATAATAAATATGTGGAGAAATAGAAATTTGTCGACCATTCTTTACAAAAACTGAAACCAATAAGTCCATGATGCCATAATTTATCAGAATACAAAGAGTTGATGCCATAATTTATCAGAATACAAAGAGCTGATGAATAATCAGAAGAGAGACACCAGGATCCATTTACATTTGCAGCAGCCGTGATTCTTTCATTTGTCTTATTCGTTTGTTTTTTTGCTAGTGATGATGATGATGGCCGCTCTGCAAATTCATGCTCATATTGAACCCAAAAGGAAACAATGGATCGTAATCCCTGTCACCCACATTCATAGGCAGCTGATCCACGCGTTTAAACCACGTTTTGGGCAGTTGGCCTTGAAAATCATAATCCCCGAATATAGCATCCGTAACGCCCTGCCCTTCACTGCCAGGCAACCATGCAGCTACGAGCGCGTCCATCTTGTTCAAATAGGGTTCCACCACCAACGGCCTCCCCGATATCAAGATCACCAGGCACGGAATACCGTTATTACATACATTGTTTATCACGTCGATTCCCCCCAGAGGGATGGTCAGGTTGGCGTTATCTCCCGTTGTTTCCACGTAGGGAGGTTCCCCGATTACTGCAATGGCGTAAGAGAATCCCTTTCCTTCGGTGAAATTTGCATCTGGGTTCTGCTCGTATACTACTTCGGTTGACAGACTGACGGCTTGTTTTATGGCATCCAGAATGGTGGTTCCTGTGGAGATCAAAACAAAACAATGGAACTTTCAGATTTCAAGGAATTAGGAACCCTGGTGATAAATTCTAGAGCAGATTACATAGAATTTGCGATTTCGGATGATTTTTATAGAGGAGAAAGTTAGAATTTGCGAATTCAAATGATTTTTATAGAGGAGAAATTTAGAAAGAAAATAGTTGCAAGGAGAGAAGAAGCAACTTGCGAATTCAGATGATTTTTATATATAAAGGAGAAATTTTGAAAGAAAATAGTTGCAAGGAGAGAAGAAGAAGCAAGGTACATTCTGCAATCACAATCACAGGGCAGGGCAGGGTTCGGGTGCTGCATCCACTCTTAGTGTAAAGATATATTGAATCTAGACGATACATTGGGTGTATTGGATATAGATCACATAAGACTCATGTAAGCCCAGTGGGTGGGATGGAGTGATAAATCGACAGATATATCTAGAGGATGCATTGGGTGCACTGAAAATAGATCCAAGCACAAACCCATCAAGTCCTTGTGGGAGTAGGGGTGATACTTCAACATGTGATACGTCCACTATTAGTGCAAAGATATCTTGAACCTAAATGATACATTGGGTGTATTAGATATAGATCCCATGCACAGACATATAGATCCCATGCCCAGACCCATGTAATCCCAGTGGGTGGGTGGGTCGGTGTGATCCATCAAGCATATATATCCAGATGATATATTGGGTGCACAAACCCATCTAGCCCTTGTTAGGGTGGGGGTGATCCTTCAGCATATATATTTACATAATGTATTGGATTGGATGCATTGAATATAGATTCAACATAGATCCATCTAGTTCAGCATATATATCTACATGATGTATTGGCTGCATTGAATATAGATCCAACAAAGACCCATTTAGTCTTCTAGGGTGGGATTGATCCTTCAACATATATATAGACAATGCATTGGGTGCATTGAATATAAATTTAACATAAGGAGGAGGTGATCCACCAACATACATTAGAAGAAGGAGACTATTAATGTGGAACAAAATCTCAATATAGGGATATGTCATTGTGTTTAGATAGTATTAGGTGTTTAGATAGTATCCGGTGCATTGAATATAGATCACAGTACAAACTTATCTACATACATTGGAAAGAGAAATAAGAGACTATTAATGTGGAACAAAATCTCAGCATAGAGAAATGCCACTGCAATAAAATAGCATTAGATACATTGAATCGAGATTACAACACAGACCTATCTTGCAATAAAATAGCATTAGATACATTGAATCGAGATTACAACACAGACCTATCTATTTATTCCCTGTGAGAATGGGTGTGACACATTGGATGCATTGATAGATCCCATCCCAATACATATCCTTCCAAATGGACATCTGATGTGTACTTTGTGAAGTTCCAGGGTACATATCTCAACTTGAATTAGCGAAAATGGCTAGTTGAAGCCTGATAGATCAAACACTAGAGCTCAAAACAACCTCGACATGGGATATGCCACCGCAGTAAGTATAGGGTGCGTTGAATTTATAGATCACAGCACAGACACATCTATCTAGTCCCTATGGGGGTGGAGGCAATCTATCAACATATATGTCGATTATGGGGGTGGGGGCAATCTATCAACGCATATTTCTAATCTACACATTGGGTGAGTTGAATATAGATCCCAATCCAACACACACCCATCTAAATGGATATTTGATGTGCACCTGAACTTGTGAAGTTCCAGAATACATATCTCAACTTCACATGTTGGTGCAAATGGCTAGCTAGCAACTGAAATATTGGAGCTCAAAGAGATGCATATCAGACCTTGGTTTAGATGGGTTTGTGCTAGCAAATAACTATTTGTGAAAGCTAGCCCTTTTAAATTTGTTGTGTTTACCTACAGTTGTTGCACCACTGCTGCCTTCCCAGCTTACAGTCCATCCTCCACACTGGTACCCCAGATTGTCTGCATGGCTGCCTGCTACAAGTATCTTTGGAGCATTCTTGTCAAGAGGCAATAATGGCTTTCCAGACATTTTCCCATTCTTCAAGAGAACGAGAGACTTGCGTACAGCTTCTCTGGCCAGCTCTCTATGCGCCTGAATCGTAAAGAAAGACAATGGAATTTATGAATCAAATGGATCATAAGAGAATCAAAACTTCTTGTACTTTTTACAGGAGGAAAGTCATGCGAACATAACATTAGCGACTGGAAGAATAAGCAAATAACTATTTGTGAAAGCTAGCCCTTTTAAATTTGTTGTGTTTACCTACAGTTGTTGCACCACTGCTGCCTTCCCAGCTTACAGTCCATCCTCCACACTGGTACCCCAGATTGTCTGCATGGCTGCCTGCTACAAGTATCTTTGGAGCATTCTTGTCAAGAGGCAATAATGGCTTTCCAGACATTTTCCCATTCTTCAAGAGAACGAGAGACTTGCGTACAGCTTCTCTGGCCAGCTCTCTATGCGCCTGAATCGTAAAGAAAGACAATGGAATTTATGAATCAAATGGATCATAAGAGAATCAAAACTTCTTGTACTTTTTACAGGAGGAAAGTCATGCGAACATAACATTAGCGACTGGAAGAATACAGATGATGGAAGGAAGAAAAATGTTATTCTTACAAGATTGCCAACCATGCCCAACAAGGAGCGGTCTGTTGTGGGGTGCTCAAACAAACCAGTGACGAATTTGACTCTTAGAATCCTCCTAACTGCATCATCTATTCGGTTCATGGAGACCACACTCGAGTTCACTAGAGCTGTGAGCTCATCAATGTAAGTTTGGAAGTTAAAAGGGACCATCACCTGCAATGTTTAAACAAAACAAAGTTGGCAAAACAGAGTACAAAAGGAAAAAATTCAAGACCTATTAAAGTAGAGAATATAAAACAGAATTATCTACCATGTCAATTCCTGCATTGATTGAAGCAGAAATACTGTAGCTGTAGTTTGCCCCTGGTGGTGAGGTAATCCTGTCTAGTGCTTCCCAATCTGAAATGATGAATCCCTGTACGAAATAAATAAAGAGAATGATCAATGCCAATAAATGCTCCACAACTTGCTTAATCGTAGCCTGACAAGGCAGACTCAGGGTGATTGTCATGTCTTACTCAAAAATAATAAATTGCCATCTATAATTGTGGATCATCGTTTGGCCTCGGGAGAGATATTGGGCAAAAGACCAGGTCCTTCTGTTCACATTTGTGCAATCCCCTTAATAGAGTCAGACACATAACCTGCTTAAGCTAATGTTCTATTACAAGGATCCTCTTAAAAGGACCACCTTTCCGGCCACAAATCTGACTAGAATTCAACAGAAATTTCAGACATTATTAAAATTCCACCATCATCTAAGATCGTGTATCGTGGAATGATGCATGCAGGCAGACTCAGGGTGATTGTCATGTCTTACTCAAAAAATAATAAATTGCATGCAGTCATGGTGATTGTCATCTATAATTGTGGACCATGTTTGGCCACGGGAGAGATATTGGGCAAAAGACCATGTCCTTCTGTTCACATTTGTGCTATCCTCCTAATAGTAGTCAGACACATAACCTGCGTAAGCTAATGTTTGTATTAAAAGGATCCTCTTAAAAGGACCACCTTTTCGGCCACAAATCTGACTAAACCAAATAGAAATTGCATCAACAGAAATTTCAGGCATCATCTAAGATCAGCGCATCGTGGAATGATGCATGCAGGAGTAGAATCGACCTAGGCCTCAAAAAATTTGCCATCGACTTCCTGTGTCGCTAAATTCTGGCAGTTGCTAAAAGATTAAACGGCTTCGGCATAACCTAGCAAGATTTTCTGGGAAACAGCATCTTCATAATTTAGGTCGACATTTTGAATCAGACTAATGTGGTCCATCTTTAGGAAATGGTTCAAAACGTGTCAACCTAAACTATGAGGATGCGGGTTATCCAGAAAATCTTGCTCAGAATGCCCTTAATATCTTAATAATTTAAGGAATCATTTTACCATGTTCCGAAAATTTATGAGCAGTATTCCTAGATTCCAACCTAGTCCTGGAAATTTTATGAGCAGTATTCCTACATTCCAACCTAAAAGTGTGTGTTCCTAAAATACATTCAGGAATACATCTGAAACCACTGTGAGAATTTCAAAGCAATATGCCCTGGAAGTTGCTAAAAAAAAAAATTGTAGATCCAAACAGCAATTGGGAATTATGGAAAAACGGGTTTCAAGAAAAAGGTTAATCACGTTTTTATCGGAGAAATATGGAGAAACGTGACTTCCAACAATGACCAAACAAAGCAAAATCTTAGGAGACTTTTGAAGTGAAAATAGCATAGGGGTTTTCCAAGTGTTTATGTGGGTGACAATTGTCGAGAGCAGGGAACAAAACCAGTATGAGAGGAAACAGTTTTTGCATATAATTTCTTACAAAAACCAACTGCAACCTGCAGTGCTCTGATTTCATTTTTCTCTCTTAAAACAATCAAAAGCATATAAAACATTAAAATAGCATTTACCATGTGTTTCTGCATTTACCTTGAATCCCATTCTGTTTTTCAAGATGCGAGTTAGAAGGTAATGGCTAGCATGCATTTTCACTCCGTTCCAGCTCGAGTAAGATGCCATGATAGTCGATACTCCCTTTGCCAAGGCATCTAGATATGGGCGCATGTGAACATGATAGAGCTCGTTGTAGCTTGCAACTGTATTGTTCTCATTGATCCCTCTAGTGGTTCCACCATCTCCAACAAAATGCTTTGCACAGGCCACAACAGTCGTTCTGCAATTCGAAATATAAAATAAGGATACATTCAAATGGGCAGTTTAAAGCTCTAAGCATTGAATATTACGAAAAAGACATTACAAATCACAGGATAAAGATAGTGTCCTACATACCCTCCAGCCACATATGGATACCCATTAGGATGTCCCTCAGGAGGAGAACCCTGCAAGCCCAAGATAATATCTGTCATCCTTCGGACCACTTCTGTGTCTTCACTGTAACTCTCATAGCACCTTCCCCATCTTGGGTCGCGGCATACCTGAATATTTGGAATATCTTTATTTACTTTCTGGGGAGATCCTTAACTGCCATTTCTCACAGGGTTGTTTCTACCTGCTTTATGTATACTCTAGAGTCTAAATAGTGTTGTTTTAAAGTTCTAAAACATCCTTAACATAACTACCTATAGCATCATAGAGTCATGAATTAAAGCAAGTATCAAGGACGTCTATGAAACCTAAAGAGATTAGATAAAAGAAAATAAAGAACAGAGCTCCAAGAAATCTATAGTAATTTATGACGCCTAATAGAGCACAAAACTAGAATCAAGAACCTTAATGAAGCTAGGAAATCTAGCAGATTGAAAATTTGTACAAATATCATCAGGCATCTCTGATAAAGGGATGAGGCCTAATACAACCAAAAACAAATACAGGTATCATATCAAGGACCTTAGGCCTAATAGGCAGCCTTAAATGAGACGTCGCTTACAATTTATACATAAAACCAATGCCCACACCAGCTATTGTGGGCATTACTGAGACCACGTGGAACATTTAAGTTTCAGATCGAGTGCTTACTGCTAAACAAGGAGAAAACGCATATGGTATACCAGTAGCCCTGACCTCAAGGGCAGTGGCAGCTCCTATTCTCTTAACCAAATCAGGATCTCTGCATATAGACATGAAGAAAAGTCTGTCAATTAGTCTACAAAGATCATGATATTTATTCTATATTAAAACATAAAATGCCTGCAGACACCAGAACTTGTGTAACATGGAGACCTATAACACTTGCCTGGTTGCCCCAAGGCCTATATTGTGCGGGAAAATTGTTGCACCGTAAACATTGTTGTGACCGTGAACAGCATCTGTTCCAAAAATCATAGGAATGCCGAGGCGAGTGCTCAGAGCTGCATCCTGGAAGCTGTCAACCATATCAGCCCACACACTAGCAGATGCCTGTGGTGCAGGTGCACTCCCTCCCCCATTCAAAATGCTTCCTGCATTAATTTAAAAATAAACTAAAGTCCCACATACTAAAATCCTCTCACCAATGTATAAATATTAAATTCCATATGAAAATCTATTGTCTCCTAATTTTGTCTACAGTTTATAATTAATATATATATATATATATATGCCATTAAATATTAAGCAATACTTCCATGAAAGTCAATATGAGAGAGGAATCCATGAATGCACCTATTCCAAACTTCTCGATTACATCAGGGCTGGCTACGGCACGCTCAATCTGAGTCATCTGCCCAATCTTCTCGGCCACAGTCATCCTAGATAGCAAATCCTCAACTCTCGCTTCAACGGGTTGGCCAGCATCCTTGTAAATAATTTTAGAATTTTTTTCCTCATCGTCATCTCCTTTGCAGGATTTCCACTGTGCACAGATTGCAGCCATGAGCACCAACAAAGAAATGAGAAGTCGAATGCATCCATGCTTATCCATACCCACTTGGAAGCTGAAAAGTGCTTTCACTGTAGATTCCTGTGTTTCCAAAAAGCTACCATTCAACGCTTGGAATCAAATAATAAAAAATACTTCAAAATCAGGTATTAAAATGGCGAATGACTGTCATCTCAGGAAGCACTCTAGAATATATTTATAGTTAGGGTCTTTATGGATTTCCAAACGGTCAAATACCTTTCAAACGGTTTTTCGAATTGTAAGCTTGCTAGCACATTGAGCAGGTTAACTGAAGCGTTTTATTATAGATTAGGTAGCTTAGTATTATATCAGGGGGTGTACCAGGATGAACCTTCACTCCTTGAGATTGTCTATTTAATGGTCCTTCTTTTGAGCAAGGAAAGTAGTTTTAGAAAATGTTTAACTTTATATCTTCAAAAATCTTGTCTCTTTTATATATTGTTATTTATCTCTTAAAGATATCGTTTTCTTTTTATTTAGTTTTTTAAATATATTGTTTTCAATGAAAAAAAAATTAGTAATTTTTATTTATAAAAATAAAATTATAATAGTACACGGTTGAATGTCTTTACAAGCTTATAACTTTAGTTAAAAGGTTAAAAGATTTCCATATGCAGTTTCAAAATTTTATTTCAAATAAATGTAAATTAGGATCTATACTAATGAAACATTATATACAATTTTTATTAAAATTTTCAATAAAGTATAGTCATTTTTATATATTGAGAGAGTTTAGTTAGTCCATTGTAAAAGTTCAAGGAGTCTTTGTGAAGAAAGTCATTATGTCTTTCCATGAAGAGATATTGATCACATCGCTCAATAGTTAGTAAAGGAAACTTAGAACCAAGGAACATGATCATATTCAAATCATCCATGGGGTGTTGTCAGTGCTCATCCAGATCCCATTTTACAGGGCCACTCCATCCTTGGATAACTCGTTTGCTTCTTTATTCCTATCCCTATAAACATGCAAGTAATAGATGTGACAGAACGTTGATTTTGGATGTCATGAAAAAGAGGTTGCAAAGTGAATTTGCATAAATTGAATTCTCCTTTCATCCATTGAATCACAAGCAAAGA
>SNQJ01S0017763.1:35085-56452 GCA_010110895.2 Picea sitchensis
GGCATCATCTAAGATCAGCGCATCGTGGAATGATGCATGCAGGAGTAGAATCGACCTAGGCCTCAAAAAATTTGCCATCGACTTCCTGTGTCGCTAAATTCTGGCAGTTGCTAAAAGATTAAACGGCTTCGGCATAACCTAGCTTACTAGTTGGGGGCCACTACCATGACAACCCGCAGCCCAATGCAGGCATGATTCCCGCAGCAGTTTAATTTATGTTTCTGACTTTCTGGACTTTTTTAGTTGTGTGGGCAAGCTGGCATGTTTGTATGCGTTTAGTGACAATTAAATGTATTAGCTAGGCTATAAAGCTTGTCTAGCAATTTTGTACTGACATAAGGCAATTTTCATTTCTGACTCCAAATACTTTCACTCTATAGGCTGCATTAGTGGCCTTTTTTTCCTCTTTATAAAATGCCCATATTATATCAGTTGTTAGATTCACTCTGAGCAAGATTTTCTGGGAAACAGCATCTTCATAATTTAGGTCGACATTTTGAATCAGACTAATGTGGTCCATCTTTAGGAAATGGTTCAAAACGTGTCAACCTAAACTATGAGGATGCGGGTTATCCAGAAAATCTTGCTCAAAATGCCCTTAATATCTTAATAATTTAAGGAATCATTTTACCATGTTCCGAAAATTTATGAGCAGTATTCCTAGATTCCAACCTAAAAGTGTGTGTTCCTAAAATACATTCAGGAATACATCTGAAACCACTGTCAGAATTTCAAAGCAATAAAGTTCTGAAGCGTTAAAAAAAAAAAAATTGTAGATCCAAACAGCAATTGGGAATTATGGAAAAACGGGTTTCAAGAAAAAGGTTAATCACGTTTTTATCGGAGAAATATGGAGAAACGTGACTTCCAACAATGACCAAACAAAGCAAAATCTTAGGAGAAAATTGTAGATCCAAAACAGCAATTGGGAATTATGGAAAAACGGGTTTCAAGAAAAAGGTTAATCACGTTTTTATCGGAGAAATATGGAGAAACGTGACTTCCAACAATGACCAAACAAAGCAAAATCTTAGGAGACTTTTGAAGTGAAAATAGCATAGGGGTTTTCCAAGTGTTTATGTGGGTGACAATTGTCGAGAGCAGGGAACAAAACCAGTATGAGAGGAAACAGTTTTGCATATAATTTCTTATTGTAAAACCTGCAACCCCAGTGCTCTGATTTCATTTTTCTCTCTTAAAACAATCAAAAGCATATAAAACATTAAAATAGCATTTACCATGTGTTTCTGCATCTACCTTGAATCCCATTCTGTTTTTCAAGATGCGAGTTAGAAGGTAATGGCTAGCATGCATTTTCACTCCGTTCCAGCTCGAGTAAGATGCCATGATAGTCGATACTCCCTTTGCCAAGGCATCTAGATATGGGCGCATGTGAACATGATAGAGCTCGTTGTAGCTTGCAACTGTATTGTTCTCATTGATCCCTCTAGTGGTTCCACCATCTCCAACAAAATGCTTTGCACAGGCCACAACAGTCGTTCTGCAATTCGAAATATAAAATAAGGATACATTCAAATGGGCAGTTTAAAGCTCTAAGCATTGAATATTACGAAAAAGACATTACAAATCACAGGATAAAGATAGTGCCCTACATACCCTCCAGCCACATATGGATACCCATTAGGATGTCCCTCAGGAGGAGAACCCTGCAAGCCCAAGATAATATCTGTCATCCTTCGGACCACTTCTGTGTCTTCACTGTAACTCTCATAGCACCTTCCCCATCTTGGGTCGCGGCATACCTGAATATTTAGAATATCTTTATTTACTTTCTGGGGAGATCCTTAACTGCCATTTCTCACAGGGTTGTTTCTACCTGCTTTATGTATACTCTAGAGTCTAAATAGTGTTGTTTTAAAGTTCTAAAACATCCTTAACATAACTACCTATAGCATCATAGAGTCATGAATTAAAGCAAGCATCAAGGACGTCTATGAAACCTAAATAGATTAGATAAAAGAAAATAAAGAACAGAGCTCCAAGAAATCTATAGTAATTTATGACGCCTAATAGAGCACAAAACTAGAATCAAGAACCTTAATGAAGCTAGGAAATCTAGCAGATTGAAAATTTGTACAAATATCATCAGGCATCTCTGATAAAGGGATGAGGCCTAATACAACCAAAAACAAATACAGGTTATCAAGGACCTTAGGCCTAATAGGCAGCCTTAAATGACACGTCGCTTACAATTTATACATAAAACCAATGCCCACACCAGCTATTGTGGGCATTACTGAGACCACGTGGAACATTTAAGTTTCAGATCGAGTGCTTACTGCTAAACAAGGAGAAAACGCATATGGTATACCAGTAGCCCTGACCTCAAGGGCAGTGGCAGCTCCTATTCTCTTAACCAAATCAGGATCTCTGCATATAGACATGAAGAAAAGTCTGTCAATTAGTCTACAAAGATCATGATATTTATTCTATATTAAAACATAAAATGCCTGCAGACACCAGAACTTGTGTAACATGGAGACCTATAACACTTGCCTGGTTGCCCCAAGGCCTATATTGTGCGGGAAAATTGTTGCACCGTAAACATTGTTGTGACCGTGAACAGCATCTGTTCCAAAAATCATAGGAATGCCGAGGCGAGTGCTCAGAGCTGCATCCTGGAAGCTGTCAACCATATCAGCCCACACACTAGCAGATGCCTGTGGTGCAGGTGCACTCCCTCCCCCATTCAAAATGCTTCCTGCATTAATTTAAAAATAAACTAAAGTCCCACATACTAAAATCCTCTCACCAATGTATAAATATTAAATTCCATATGAAAATCTATTGTCTCCTAATTTTGTCTACAGTTTTATATATATATATATATAGTAGGCCATTAAATATTAAGCAATACTTCCATGAAAGCCAATATGAGAGAAATGGCCCATAGATTCCTGCAAAATTTAAACACATTAAAACAAAAGGTGATTAGGAATCCATGAATGCACCTATTCCAAACTTCTCGATTACATCAGGGCTGGCTACGGCACGCTCAATCTGAGTCATCTGCCCAATCTTCTCGGCCACAGTCATCCGAGATAGCAAATCTTCAACTCTCGCTTCAACGGGTTGGCCAGGATCCTTGTAAATAATCTTAGAATTCTTTTCCCCATCGTCATCTCCTTTGCAGGATTTCCACTGTGCACAGATTGCAGCCATGAGCACCAAAAAAGAAATGAGAAGTCTAATGCATCCATGCTTATCCATACCCACTTGGAAACTGAAAAGTGCTTTCACTGTAGATTCCTGTGTTTCCAAAAAGCTACCATTCAACGGTTGGAATCAAATAATAAAAAATACTTCAAAATCAGGTATTAAAATGGCGAATGACTGTCATCTCAGGAAGCACTCTAGAATATATTTATAGTTAGGGTCTTCATGGATTTCCAAACGGTCAAATACCTTTCAAACGGTTTTTCGAATTGTAAGCTTGCTATCACATTGAGCAGGTTAACTGAAGCGTTTTATTATAGATTAGGTAGCTTAGTATTATATCAGGGGGTGTACCAGGATGAACCTTCACTCCTTGAGATTGTCTATTTAATGGTCCTTCTTTTGAGCAAGGAAAGTAGTTTTAGAAAATGTTTAACTTTATATCTTCAAAAATCTTGTCTCTTTTATATATTGTTATTTATCTCAAAGATATCGTTTATTTTTATTTAGTTTTTAAATATATTGTTTTCAATGAAAAAATTAGTAATTTTTATTTATAAAAATAAAATTTTATAATAGTACACGGTTGAATGTCCTAAGGTGTTTAGTAACTCCTACTAAAAGGTTAAAAGATTTCCATGCTTTTAAAGTTCTAAAATTTTATTTGAAACAAATGTAAATTAGGATCTATACTAATGAAACATTATATACAATTTTTACTAAAATTTTCAATAAAGTATAGTCATTTTATATATTTGAGAGAGAAAGCCATAGTCCATTGTAAAAGTTCTATGAGCTCCTGCAGAAAGCTATTAGGTTCCTTCCATGAAGAGATATTGATCACATCGCTCAATAGTTAGTAAAGGAAACTTAGAACCAAGGAACATGATCATATTCAAATCATCCATGGGGTGTTGTCAGTGCTCATCCAGATCCCATTTTACAGGGCCACTCCATCCTTGGATAACTCGTTTGCTTCTTTATTCCTATCCCTATAAACATGCAAGTAATAGATGTGACAGAACGTTGATTTTGGATGTCATGAAAAAGAGGTTGCAAAGTGAATTTGCATAAATTGAATTCTCCTTTCATCCATTGAATCACAAGCAAAGAGTCTCCATAGATTTGAATTCCCAGCAGTTCAAATTTCGAGCACAAGATCAATTCTTAGAGCCACGAGTTCACAAGGCTAGTTTTTTGTGTTAAGCTTCCCAAAACCAAAATTCTTTAGAAGAGATATCAGGAGTGAGAGATAGATGGTAGACTTCCGCCCCACCTTTGGGAGATCCTGGGAGTTCCATCAAAAATCCCAAAGGCAAGTCTTTGTTTGTGGACTCTTTGGGTTGTTTGATATACATCCTCCCTTAAAATTAGGGAAACAGAGTAGCATGTCCAAACTTTGGATAAAGTACATTTTGGAGGCACAATGTCCCTTTATCCCCAAAGAGCTGTAATCTCTCACAACCAGATTCCCATGCTAAGAAGAGACAGAGGAGAGATTTATACCTCTATGGTTTTGGTTCATACACTGCATCCCTAGGGTTTCTCCAGGTTCCTTCCGCTATCATATAGTTCAAAACCAAATGATGATTTGTTTCCTTTCCATTAATTTGTATGGTATATGCACAACTCATAATAAGGTGAGAGTTCGTTATGAGTTAGCTTTGCAAAGATGGCATCGACCCGGTCCCTCGTAGCTTCTTTTTTGAAAGATGTCCCATTAAGGCTTCTTTGTTGTTTAACAACAAATGTGCATTCCACAAGATTTTTATTTGATGTGTACTTTGAATTCCATAGAAGTCTCTGCCCACCGCCTGGGATTGTTGTTAACCTCAAGAGATGGGGCCTTGTATCCTAGTCTAGTATTATAGTTACCTATAGGATTTGAAGACCAAGTGAGTTGATCTTCTTGATCATTCATATTTACGAAACAACTTCTTAGATTTCAGTATAGTCCTATATGCTTGCATCTCCTCCTTTCTACCCAATCTCTTCAAGGAAAAGGCATTGTTGCACACATGTCCAAAGTTCTAACCCCTGGGTTAAGCATAAATTAGAGTATGGTAGCCCTGACTTTTCAGTTTCATAACTATATGGTGTGGGAGCCTATATGTGTCATTGTTGTCAATCCAAGGGTCCATGCCAATTTAGATTCCTGCATTTCCTTTGCCAAAATTTCTTTTCAAACCAACAATTTACTATCAAGTGTAGGCGCCATCCATATTGACGAAATAGAGAATGTTCTAATCGTGTTTCCTAACCTATTCTTCTATGTGGATCTCGAGAAATATAATTATATGGATTACTTGTGCCTGTAGTCCAAATCCTGTGACGGCTTCCATACATTCTTAATGCAAAGGATTTTAAGAAAAGGGGAATGCGTTCTAAGGCTTCATCCACCCTAGATTTTGAAAATTTAATTTTTTTCCATGTGAGGGTAGAACCATCCCTTTTTCCTACCTCCCCAAACCAAATGAAATTGAATCTTAACTGTTTGATTTTTTCCAAGACTCCTTTCAGAATCCATGTCAAGGACATCCAATAGACAAGGATAGCTTCCAGGAATTATTTGACAAGAACCAATCAACCTCCTCTCGAGAGACACTGCCACCATGTATTGAGTTTTTCTCACTGGCTATTATTAGCCATTGTTGATCACCTTTTTTATATCGATTTTCTTTCAAATGAAAGTCGAGGTATTTCTAACTCATCCATTGCGAGTTCTTGAAAAGGAAAGACTTGGGAATACCAAGATTTTTCATTCTTTGAGAGTCCCTAGTAAGAGATTGTTGACTTGCAAATGTTACATTTCACACATGTTTCCTCATGGAAGAGGTTGATGATCTCTCTAAGGTTTTCAACCATCCTTCTAGTTCCTTCACAAAATATTAAAATGTCATCAATGAAGAGTAAATGTGTGGCACAACAAGATAGAAGGAACTACCAACATGTATACCTTTGATATTTCCAGTTATGGTGTCCTCCTTAATAGATCTACTAAGACATTCTACAAAAATGAGGGTGTCAGTGGGGAGAGAGGGAAAACCTTGTTCAATCCCTCTTCTTCTTAATTTAAAAGAGGAGATGTATCACCACCATGAATTGAAAATAAACTAAGTTAATGTAGCTCATTACCTAACAAAGCTATAACAAACCAAGACAGCAGAAGTTTAGCCCACTTGAAAAGCCGTAATCCCACCCCTAATATCAAATGTTTTGGAAAGGTCCACCTTGAAGGATAGGTATTTTAGGTTCCTTGAATTGATTGAATGGAGACTCTCCTATGCTACCCCCACTGCCTCATGAATTTTCCTCCATTCTATAAATCCAAACTTCTCCTGTGAGAGATTCAATTTGAGAGAATTCTTTTCATCCTCCTAGCTATTATTTTAGAGATAATTTTGTAAAGAAACAAAGATAAAACACCAACTGCTCTCAAATCATGGATTTCATCACTTTCAAGATCGGGCCAGAAGGAAGTATTAAAATATGCTAATAATTTCACAAAGGTTCTAGAGACCTCGACCACTCGTCGAAGGCCCTCTCTAATGAATCAAAACAATTCAGGAAGAATTATGTTGGGAGACCATCCAACCCCATCCTTTTGTCCTCTTGGGAGCTATGGAGAGCTGGTAGAATCTCCTTTTTCCCAACTTCATCCATTAGCTCTTGATTATCTTCAAGGTTAACAAAGCTTGGAAAGAATTTATCCAGTCGAATGACTGCGACTATGGTTTCTCTGGAATCTTCTTTGAAAAGAGAATGAAAATAATTCCCCACCTTCCAATAGCCATTCCAGGAAGTCTTGCAGTCATGGAGCTTTATCCCTCTATCTTCCAAATCTAATTACTGTTTTTTATTATTTGCATACCATGGAAAATGTTAGCATTTCTATCTCTTTGCCTACAGTCCAGATAGTCATTTCCACTTCTCCATTCTTTCTCCCTTTCAAGTAAGATCTTATTTTTTTCTTCTTCGAGGACTTTAATTTCCTTCGATTGATTCTCTGTAAGGAAACCAAAGCCTTGTTTATTATAGAAAGATTCTAGATATTCTTCAACTTCTCTTGGGGTCATGTCATCCTTTTTTTCTTTCTCAATAGACCAATTAATTACAATCTTATTTACCCTTTTTAGATTTTGGAGAAATTGAATGGGACCCGATTCATCAAGAGAAACGTCAAAGAGCTTTCAAGCATATTTTAGTTTATTCAAGAAATATTCATCCTTTAATGATTCAGGATTTAGTGTGAAGGGACTGGAAGGTTTCCCTTATGCTAGGAGCATCTCCAAGAGCATGGGATTGTGGTCAAAGTCACCTCCTAAGGAAACTCATTGGTGTAGTCTTATATCTAGGCACCCATTCAAGTTTCTCAAGTCCCTCTTTGAGCCCAAGTTGGTTAATTTAGCAAGCTCCATATCAAGAGTCCCACTAGTTCCAATTTTTCATGAAGAATGACCGAGAGGTTATCCACCTGAAGCTCAGTCCCCATACCCAAGTCTCTAAGGAGTACCTAGGTCTCCTCTAATTATCACTAGATCTTGTCTAGTCTAGTCCCTATTGAAAAAAAAATCCAGTATTCCAACTTGTCAAAGTAATGCCCATAAATGTTTATATAAGTGATTTATTTTCCCATGTCCATGGAGAAAAGGGTAGTTCCTAACCCTAATACAAAATCCCAGGTTAGTTAGAGCGGAAAGTATCATTTCCATCCTATTATATTTTCTCCCTTCCTGCATCTTCCTAAAGAATCAATAAGCAAATCCCAGAATTCTGTCAAATTGTTAATAACCTTTTCTATCCCCATCTCATTACAATCTCTGCAAGAAGATGATGGCACAGGGAACTCAACACTTTATACTAATTTTTTAGGGACTAATAATCCTCACAGAATTGTCATAAGCTTGAAAGAACCCATTTGGGAACCTCGGGTGTTTCTACTCTATAAATCCCAAATGTTGGTAGTTGTTTTCCACTTCTTAACTTTGAGCTACTTTCTATGCCACACCAGTCGATTCTTGACCTCTTTGAGGTTTCAGCCACTGTTTCAAGGTCCTGAATCTCCCACTATTCCTCCTCTAGAAAACATGGGCCCTAGATTCTGGACTCCTGAGATTGGTGACAAAAGTCTATAGGTTTGAGGAGCCACTCATGGGTCTCCTTATCATCAAATGACACAATTCAGGGAGAGTTCTCAAAGGCTCTGTCCCAAGGTGGTGGATGTCAGCAAAACATCTAGGGGTAATGCTTGGGGAGACATTCTCCGATTCTTGATACATTGGAAGAAGTCAATAAGTTGTTCACGGGTTCATTTTGTTGGCTGAGCCCCTAATATCTTCCATGCAGGTCCTGTTTGTGTCGGTGGCTTTATATACCCTGCACAAGCATTTACAATCCCTATACACTCTTCCACTAGATGGCACCGCTGGGTCCTGGGGCCCATCTCCTGGAAACAGTGGGGTCCTGGGGTGCTTGCCCCTGGGGGTTCTAAGAAGCCCCGGCAAAACGTCTAAAAGTATATTGTAATTTTCATTTGTAAAATCTGGACCGCCAATGCATTCCAGTAGATACAGGTTGTGGTTTTTCCCTAGGCAAAACCCTCAGAGGGAAATGCCTAAGGGCTACAAAATGCAGGCACATTGTATTCCCAGAGAGGAGACCTAGAGGCACAGGTAAAAGCCATTGAGCAGGCTGTATCCCTCTCATTTGCTGGATACAATGTTGGAAGAATCTCGCGGGCCTGTAATTTTAGCCCACACCGGGTGAACCACGCAAATCTGTGGTTCTTGTATTGTGGTTCTCTGTTTTGCTCTATTTGTCTTACTTTACGTTCATTCCTGCTTCTTTCTCTTAACAACCCATCGAAGGTATATAACCTGGTGAAAGAGGGTTCCCTGTCTCTTCGAAGTGGGAGCAATGTTGAAGATGAGTTTAGGGTCTAGGAAAATTTGAATCCACCAAAACTGGGCCAGTTAGTTTTATGAACGACTATTTATATCAGAAGGATCTATTCCCAACATTGAGTGGAGTAGCAGCATAGCCGGGCGGCCAGAAGGACAAAAGAATGGGAGATTCTGACGAAAAGGCCCTGTTTAGGAACGAGCACGGCCGAGCCTGCGATTCCGTTGGTTTTCACATTTCAAAAGAAAAGACAACGAGGATTTGATGGACGCGTTGGCCAAATTTGTATGAAAAACCCTTGGCATTTAATAAGGTATTTCTAATGAAGAGATTATTTAATATGAAGATGTTTTTAAGGTGGGTCTCACAGATCATTTTAAACAAATTAATGTTACTAATCAAATCCAGTTCAAAGGATGATGAGGTTAGCTCTTCTAATCTTGTGTCATTGCCGTAGTGTCGAATGGCTTTGGCCAAGTGGCTGTGGGTAACCTCTGTCAATTCCAAATACTGAAAATCTGATGATGTTGTTGTATATCCTTAGTGAGGAAATGCTGACTCGAAAAGCAGCAAACATCGGGAAATGGATTGAACATGGAGAGCAGGGAAGACAAAAGGATAGAGAAAGGGATCAGGAAACCACATAAACTCTAGGAAGGGAAGATCCAAAAACAGACCAGGATAGAGGTTGAATTGTGGGAAAGAAAGGACATCTCCCAAGAACATCAGCAGAGTCTAAAGAAACAGTAGATGGGAGAGTGTTCGGGAAAATGGTAGGAAAAGTTACAAGATGCTCTTTTATCCTTTCCTCAGATAATATTTCAATCTCAGTAGTAGATTCTGTGAGCCTATCACACACCCGAGAAAAACATTTCGTAGATTATGTTCAAGGTGATTTTGGATGCAGTTCAATTGGGTGATAATAGACCATGCAAAATTATTGGAATGTGGGAAAGGTAAAAACAAAGCAACTAAATGGAAACCAATGGTTGTTGAAAGAGGTAACATGTTCCATATTAGGTAAAACTGATTTCAACAGTATGTCGGAAAGTGAAGGTTGTATATCCATATTTACAAAGAGCAGATCGGAAGGTCAATAAAGGATCATTGGTATGAGAAAGGAGAGAAGGTAGGTACATTGTATCTGTATTGGTAATAATCGACTCCTTCTTATATCTCTTTAGCTTCAATAGGAGCGGATACCATGGCATCATAGGTCGGGACATGAGTGAGGAAGGGTATGTACCACAAAAGAAATTTATTGCCGATTCAAACAAATTGATTTGGACTTCCTATACTTCAGGTTTGCGTGGGAGAAAACAAAAGAGAGTCGATTTCTCAGAGTCAGAAAAGAAAAGAAGAGTGAAAGGTCGGAGCTTGTGCATACAGATGTATGGGGACCGTATCATGTATCATCTCTTGGTGGCTCTCATTATTATACATTACCGATGATGCAACTAGAAAACTTAGGTTTATTGCATCCGACAAAAAATCTGATGTTTTATACTTTTAAGAAATGCTTCGAAGGAGAGTCGAGTATGTGAAAGTTTGGAAGTGTTCCTACCGAGAATGGAGTATAGTATCGCAGCGAAGGAGTTTTCTGATGATATCACTGTTACCATGGGATCTATGAGAAGATAGCTCCAGCCGAACACCAAAATGGTGTCGTAGATAGAATAGACAACGCTTTGCGCGAGTATAATAGATTGTATCAATGGTTCTTTATGCCTGGGGTGAGAGGGTCAGATATCACCGCTTTACCAAATGCAGTAACTCTAAGTCTTCGGATTTGTAACTCAGAGGTTCAATTAAAGCAGTAAACTATTCTTTTTGAAAACTTTGGTTGTTAATGGTCCATTGATAAAGAAATAGAACAAAGCTTGAGGTAAATTCCAAGAAATGTACCTTTATTGATATGGTGTTAATGACGTAGTTATCGCTGGGATTAAGGGAAATAACAAAATCAATATAGATTGGCATTCAATGAGGAAGGTAAATGTACGATTCGCTTGTAGGAAAGAAACAGAAACAAAATGAAGGTTCGCCAAAGGCGTTTAATGAGATCACCAAAAGGAAGAAATTCAAAGGAACCCGAAAATCAAAATGTACAACAACAAGGAGCAACAAGTACCTCAACATCTGTTGCGGTTAGCAGAAGATCTAAATGTTACAGAACTCGGTCATATTATTGTTGATCGACTGCGTCCAGAATAAGCGGCGAAGAGGTAGACAACTAAAGAAGTGGCAAGGTATTTAGGAGGAAATGGATTCTCTTGAAAATAAACCAAACCAGCAATTGGTTCGCCTGTCAACAAAAGAGCATTGCATATCGTTCGCCGCATAAGTTGAAGGAAGAAGGTGGAGGAGAAAAGGTATAAGGTTAGAATTTGCTAAATGGTTTGCGTCAAAAGAGGCGATTCTTATGATGAATATTTCTCCTTGTTAAAATAATTTCAATTAAATCATTTTAAGTTCAGGGTTTTAGCATCTGCATTCTGAACAACAGGATAAAACAACAAAATTTTTCCATAATTTGAGGAAGAGATTTAGCGCAGCCCATGCTAAAGCAGGGTCAAAGGAAGAGAATGGTGCAAAGAAGAAGAAGAGTTTGTATGGCCTAAAGCGCAAGCTCCAAGGTAATGGTATCTGAAGTTTGATGGTGTTTATGATGAACATATAATAGATACCCCTGATCAATCGTGGTTACTCTAAAAGTATTAGAAATGAAGCTATTATCTTGCTATTATATGTGTATGACATGCTTGCTATGGACCTACATGATATAAATGTGTTCAAGAAGAAATTATCCAATTCCTTTTCGATGAAGGATTTGGGCGCTGCAAAGAAAATCCCGGCATGAGAATAACAACAAGAGACAGAAAATCAAGAAAACCTGATATTGTCTCTGGGTGAGTACACAAAGAAGGTGTTGAGGTTTAGGTTCAATGAAAACCAAGCTTAGCTAACCTTTGGCCAACCATATTTCAACAACTTAAGGAAATGTGTCCAAAGACGGATATGACCACGTCCAGTAATATCCCATTCATCGCTAAATTGTTTGACAATGGCAATGGTTTGCACAAGACCTGTATATAGGTTTGCTGCAAGCTGCTTAAAATAACTGTGTAAAGAACATTGGCGCGTAGCGGATTCTCGTATTTGAGAGTTACTGCTATTCATGCATTATGTTTGGAGGTTTAAACATTTTTCTACAGGGATATTTTGATTCAGAAGTGGAAGGTGATTAATATAGCAGGAGGAGCACCACTGGGTTTGTTTTTACTATAGGTGTAACAAGAGTAAGTTGTATTTCCAAACTCAGAAAGGTTGTTGCACTTTCAAAACAGAGAAGAGGCGCCGTCGCCAGCTGAGGCTAGTAAAGAGACGGATTTGGTTAAGCAAAGAAGCCGCAAGAAATCGAAAGAAGCAGAGAACAGCAGGCCGTACTGCGGACAATGTGAGGCTACTGGTAAAGAAACTCAACCATTCAGGACTAAGCATATATGTTGAGGCACCACCGCTACCAACCACTCCCTTGGAAGATGGACACCGAAGTTTCCAAGCATACACACTAGCCAATCCCCATGCTGGGGAGTAATCCGTGAGAAACCAGTTCTTGCTCAGCTGGCCCTACAGCCGAAGATGAGAATTTACGGGATCCAAGAAGGCCCTGGGTCCATATGCCAGTTTACTGAGATCAGTCTCCAAGGCGGAGATTGTTGGTTGTGGAGCCCGACACCCTCCGATGATAGGTCCCTCGCTTCACTGGCGAGCACTCCCATAAGTATTTACACCCTGGCATGCCACCTTCCATCATGGGGTACCCCTCTGTACTGGGGGTCTCATAAGCTGGCCTCATTGGGTTCTTGAAGCCCCCGGCGAAAAAATTGCCTTTATGTTATATAATATTGTAATTTTACTGTAATAATCGCCCATTATAAGGTCAGTAGACGAACGATAGAGATTTATGTTAGGGTTTTTCCCTGAAGGCAACCCTTTACGAGGGAAATGTATTGTGGATATGTACGAGGGTGAATATTTGTATTCTCAGAGGAGAGGACTGAGAGAAAGAAGAGGAAGTTACAACTGGTTTTGTTGTATGTTGTATCCATTCATTTGCTAGATAATAACAAAGGAAGGACCGTAATTTCTCCTCAGTGGATCGAATGACGTAGCCTACACTGGGTGAACCACGTAAATCTGTGTCTCTCTTGTATTGTGTGTCTTCTGTGTTTTTGTTTCTGCATTTGTTTTATTTTATTGCTCCGCGGTCTTGTTTTTCTAACACATTTCTTTTAACCCTACCTCCTAGGACCCAAAGAAAAAATTGTCATTCTTTGGGATATAAGAAGAAAGAGGAGAGACTTGCTTACCCGATTCAATCTTACATTCATCTTGATTCTCCAATGGAATCTCCAAGTTCTACACATTTTCATTTGAAGGTAAATCCAATGGAGACTTTTCCTTTGACAACTTTTAAGGAGAGCCTCTAGAAGAGCCATGTTTTGAGGGATTTGAGGGATACTTTTTCACTCTTGGGGCTCCTTTCAAACCCAGACCTTCCTTTTGTTGGGAAGAGGACATTCATTTTCCAAATGTCAATATACATGACATCTTCCACACTTGAAAGGGATTCCCTCATAGTCCAAAGGTTGATAGTAAATGGCCTGCCCTTTTTAGATAATAATGGAGTTTGTCGGACCCTTTGTGATATTTAGTCCAACCAACATTCTAGTTATTCCCATATTTCCCATCTCTATAAGAATTATCAGCTTCATAGAATATCCCTAGGGAATTACCAATTTCGTTGAAGACTTCATTTGACCATAGGATCAGAGGTAGTATTAGGGGAATTCTGGGTTAAAAAATGGACCTCAAAACAAAAAATGTACAATCAAAATCAACTTTAAAAGAATCAATAGGATTCAAGATGATGATGTCAACCATAAGGGTAAATATTTTTGGAGGGAAAGGAAGAAAATTATTTTTTTAATCGTATTTTTTACTTATCTCCTTATAGATTTACTCAAATTCAAGTGCAGGCACTTGTTGGAATTAAATTTTGCATCCAATGAGTACCCACTCTACATACTTTTGATAGACCCACAGTGAGATAAATTGGAAATACATAAATAAATAAAAATGTGTTTCTTTCAAGAAACATGATTTTTTCATATATTTCCAGTTTTGAAACAAACACTCTTTCATGTATTTATAGTTTATCTCACTATGAGTTTATCAAAAGTATGTCGACTGGGTATTCATTCAATGAAAAATTTAATTATGCATCCAAGTGCTTGCACTTGAAATTTGAGTAAACCTATAAGGAGATAAGTTGAAAATACGATTAAAAAAAGTAGTTTTCTTTCTTTCGCTTTGAAAATTCATAACTCTTATTTTTTATTATTTTCCTTAGGAGGCCCATTTTAGACCTCAAATTTCCCCTACCCAATAGCCTAACACAAATCGGATAGTAATCCATATGGTTTGAATTGAGATCGAATTTTGGGTGCCACTTTTTAAGAAAGAGCAATTATGAGCCTGATTGCCATCTTGCCTAAAGAATTTTCTCAGCATCTACCTTTGACCCAAGGAACTGAATCATCTAATCTTTGACTAGTACCATGCAATGAAGGGTGTAAGCAAGTATCACAACAAAGGTCTCTTACATCTAGACTTTTAGGGATTCTCCATTCATATGTACGCTTAGGAAGAAACCCACAATTTTTTAGTTCCTGAGCTCCATAACTTCAGTCAATTCCATATTATCTCCTAAGTGCAAGTTTATCACCTCAGCCTTATGTTTAATGCATCTTTTCCTCTTCCTAGCTTTCCCTAAACTCAAACCCTCTTGGTCGAATGCCAAGGGTTCACGGGTGAGGATGTTGCACATCAAATCACTTGTGAATATACCTTTGATGAAACCATACTTGTGTTGTCCACCACCAAAAACCTCCTTGCCAAGAGATGAAGATAGATAGGAGCCTAGAAGTAGGTCTAGTGGACCGTCCTTTGAAATTCTTAATGATTGCGGCAAGATCTTCGGTTGTGAGAATGAAATATCATTAGTATCCACACATAGGGAATAAAATCGCTGACCTTTCATATCCTAAACCCCATACCTTCCAATATCACCCTCCAGGTCAACTTGAAATATTAACGAATTCTTTATCATCATGGCACACAGTCTTTGCGAGTTGTGAATCCAACCACTTGATTGTTCTCTTGCCAACACAACCAGAATTGTGATGGTTTCTTCTTCCAACATTTTTACTCCAAGATTGATACTTTTGATCGGAGGGGGTTCTGATCTCAACCCAAGATCCATTGGATCGAACCAAATTTGTTGGCCCTCCAATGGATCTTCAGAGAAATTTACAAAATGAGTTTTGTAGGAAGCTATTGGAAAACACACAACTTATGTATTTCACCATTCCACGTGAATGTGATAAAATGTTTTAAGTGTTTTGAGGAATGTGTGCCTAAATTTTTCAACCACTCAATGCCTACTACCATATCAACATCTCGTACCATATCGACTTCTCCTAGAGATACGACATAATATCTTATTTCTAGTTGAAATTTTGTATCTACAACTAAACCGTGTGGAATCTACCTATGCCTTCAATTTTCTTTCCATCTGCCACCATGACCAGTTCATATTCAAGATAGGTTTAGTATTCTTGTGACATTAAAGTCAATAAAATTGTGGTTGTTAGTTGAGTCTATAATCATTATGACATTATTTCTCTTAGCATTTCCCTTTAATTTCAAGGTGTGTGGTTGTGCAATACCTATTATAGTATCCAAAAATATTTTAGGTCTTTGGTCATCTTCTGTACATCTAATTCATATAAGGAAACCTCTCACTCTATTATTTCTAAACATCACAATTATATAGTTTCTTTTGTCCAAAAACCCATTTTCCACTGCATTTATTAGATTTATTTTCTTGTTTATTTATTGTTCCTAAATCTTGTTTCTTACTCTCCTCATGTTGATGTGGTGGATTATATCTTAATTTTTCTTCATTTTGATGAGTGTAGAGCTTGGCATTAATTAGCATATTTTTTTTTTTAATTGTGTGAATAACAAGATCAATGTTGATTTGCAAGCTTCGTTTCGACCATTGTCTCCCTATGTCTTGGTTTTTCAATGGATTTATTGGTGTGCATATTATTTTTGCCCTCCATATTCTCATTTAGTTCGATGACATAAGTTTGAATTAGTTTATATGGAGTTAGCCATGACACACTCGTTTCCAATATCTCCCGTTGATATGCATATTCTTCAATATTATCATCATTTTTTACACTTGGATAGGTTTTCCTAAAACATTGTTTTCTTCCATGTCTTGGAATTTCCAAATAATGAGTTTTTGAATGCTAACTTACAATTACATTGGTCATCTAGGTTTTCCATTGTGTGTATCAATTGTATGTGAGTCGAATGAAGTGCATTGACACAATCTTATTTTTTCCACGATGTTGTGAAAGTTATCTAAATTGAAATGGATTTCAGCTTTGTCTATCCATATTGTGCTTTGACTTTTTTTTTTTTTTTGAATTTCAACATTGCAAATTTTACCTTAGTATGAGGATTAATTGGTAGTAGATTAGTTTTCATAATAGTATTTTGCAATAGAGAAGTAGTCAATTAATCAAAGGCATAATTAGGCATTGTTGTAAATTATGGGGTGGAGTACTAGGCGGGGGTAAGATTTTGCAAGAAGCTTGGTGGATTCTACTACAAGATTGTGTTGTGCACCTAATCTCACAATATAGGTAATATCTTTGTAATAAAAGCATGTGTATAAAGGCCATATTTTATATAATAAAGGCCTACACATGTGACATAAGGTTAACGTTAGGGTTTATGCATATTATTGTTATAAATAGGGTTTCTCTATGGCGTGTATCTCACTATTTTTATATATTTCATTATTTTTATCTATATAACAACTTGCTTCAAATTGTTATTTATGGTGGTGTCTTTTACCATTTTATTTTTATTAAAGGGCATTATCCATGTTATCATTTATTTATTTATTGTTACATAAATTTGCATGAAATTACAATTTATTGTTGTTTAAATTGCATTTTTGAATGTAGGAATGGATTTAGCTTGTTGAAAAACTCCTAAAGCATTATGATTATACAGAATTAACCACTCAAATCTACAGATCCAACAATTTCTTACCCAATTTCGAGCAAAATTAAATAGAAAATATCCCTAGAAAAGTACCAACCTAGAACAGTGCAATTTTATTTTCTGTCATTTCTAATTTATACACATGTTTTACCATTTGATATTTAGAAACTCTACAAATTGGTTGAGCGCTGAGACTTTTTAAGGTGACTACCACATCTTCAAGTGCAACTACAATTTCTTTTATAAACAATCTGAGATTGTCTCATTTTCCCATTTCTTCATTCTTGTCCTCCATGATTTCCACCGTTAATTTTTCTAGCTAAGAATTTAACTCTGCATTTTGAAACCATTTTGGGATTTTCTCGCTCTGGTTTTGAGGATTTTCCTGTATTTGGTTTTAAAGCCTGTGGTTGTGTGACAATGGCATAAACCACCCCTGGGCTCCGAAGAAAGAAGGCTGGATGGATTGCGGATATGATTGGTGGTTATCACTATAGATATGACAACGCTTACGCTGCATGGAGAATGCTCACTTGCTGAGTCAGATTATGGGTATGTTGAAATAAATATGCAAATATATATTTTAATTTTTATGAGATTAAACGATGTATGATGTTTTACAATACGTTCATTTTATTAATAAATATAAATTGTGATTCACATATTGTACATATTAATATAAGGTAATATATGTATAATATAAATAAGAAATTGAAATCTCACTTTCCAAGAACATAATGAGTTTGTAGATAATTATTGAAAAGTATTTAAGTCATAGAGTTTTATAGAGGAATGTAGGGTAGCCATGTATACTTTCCTTTGACATGGTTCTTTGTTGTTTTTTTAGAGTCTCAAGAAATAATGTATGAATAATTGTTGACTTTCTATGAGTGAGCGACTCCATTAATGAGGGTAAGTGATTGATATTGGATTTCCTTTTTTAAGTTTATAAGGGTATATAGGATTTTGTTAAGGTGAATTTGCTTCAAGTTTATAGGGAATCTATTCAAAAATAATCATGAGGGGCTTGCATAATAAAACAATAGATAGATTCATTCCCAAGCATCGGGATGGTGATCTCAATACTAGATTGACATTAATTACATTATTGATGTAGTAAATCTTGATACATATAAAAGAAAATAAGTCTTAAAACTTCATAATTGAACTCTTAAAGTCCAAAGATACCAAGACATTCACACCATAAACAACACAAGAATAATGAGAGACGAACCCTTACGGTAGGGTAACACCCTCAATTACTCCTTATGGAAGGAATCACTCCACAAGCCATGCTTGCTACAAAACAATACAATCCAAACACTTCGAATACAATGATACTCATGTGCATTTATAATTTCTCATGAGTATTTCTAGGGATCTCTACCAACTACCCCTTATTATTATATTATTTCATTTGAATTACATAGTGGACTTATTTAATACCCATCCACTATCAAGTGGGAATATTTTATGATTATGGTCACATTACATTCATTATCCCATTGGGTACCTCCTTAGGTACCCCATATTATCCTCCCTAGGTACATTACATTCCATCCCACTTTGCATGTTTCGTCCCCAAAACATGGGAAGAAGCTAGATAATATGGCATGCTAATCAATGTAGTCAATCAGTGCCAAGCACAAGAATCCATAAATCTTTGTGAAATGTGGACATGGAGTCCAACTACTTCCTTTCCTCCTCGATCTTGATTTTGGTTTCTAAATGGGATCCATGCCTTCGATGTGCTACTCTGATACCACCATGCATTTCTTTTAGTCCCCTGTGTGCCTCTATATTGGTTTCCTTTATGGTTCCATGTTGATCCATGGTAAGTTTGTTGACACTCATGCCCTTGTGTTGACGACTATTGTCTCTCCAGGTGGTGTAGGTGGTGATATACAACAATCTTAGTTATCGGTTCTTCATATTGTGATTCTTCAACATGAGGTTCCTTTGAGTCATTTAGCTCCTTATATTCTTTTTTTATGCCCTTCCTAGGGATGTTCTTCAACTTTGGACTCTTCATCTGATATGTTTTAAGGTAATGCAATTAGTTACCCTACAAGGACTTTTACATGTGACTCCTTGGGCCCTTCCTATTTAATAAGAGAAATATCATACAATGTGATTTTATTTTTCTTGTACCAAAGCTTCAAAAACTTATTTTGCACATTAATACTAATTGTACCAACTAAGTTCATCCAAGAATATCCCACAACAATATCAATATCATCCATATCTATAGCATTAAAATTTGAATGCAACACATATGTATCCATTATAATCTTCACATCTTTAAAAATTTAAACATTTTCACCCTCAACTAGTGTACTTTGAATATTATCTGTGGGTACTTGCAATCTTTTATCCAAGTTAACATTGATGAAATTGTGTTTGAAACTAGGTCTAGTAGAAGCAATGACCTTCTCTTGTCGAATACATCCATGAACCTATAATATGAATTTGTTACACGAAAATAAGTCCCTAGTGTTCTTCTTATCCTTTTTCACAATATGAGACCACTTATCTAAAAATACTTTTTCATATTCGCCAATTGAAAATGCCTTCATCTTGTCATAGCTAAGCAAATTCCACTATATGGTTGGATCACCTTTTAAAGATACAGGAAGCTAATTTTTACAAAACATTGTCAATCTATCCTTCACTTCTTTGATGTATTTTCAATATTAGGACCATCAGTTTTTCCTGTGAAATCCATCTTGCTTGTGAAAACCCAAAAATAGAACTAGGGTTTTAAAGAAAATCACTTACTTTTCAATGGAGCTTCTTTATGTAGTTAGGGTTTGAGGCAGCTAATGTAAAATAATCATGACATTGTCTATACTTCTTTAATTGGCTATTATGACAACAATTATGAAATTATGTAGCCACTCTAGATCTATTAGAACCAGCTTGACTGAAATATGTGCACTCTATCAAAAGATGTCCAATCTGCAAACCACACAGCCATCACTAGAAAAAACCCTAAAAATAGTTGATTTTAAATCAACAATAAATCCACTTCTAGAACTTCGTTTTGGACTTATATTTTTAATTGGTTAGATTTTTAATATGAAATCATACATGGTTCGTTACTTCAAATTTTGCATAGAAATTTTCAAAAATTTACCTCAATTTTGTTGTCCTCTTTTTCCATCCAAAAATCTACAAAATGATTTAAAAAAATCTCCCACTTTGTGCCCAAGAAAAAAAAATATCCTTGTTTACATTACAATTGATGTCTCCCATAAAATTATATCCAATATATTTGTTATTTCTATCAAGAAATTATTCCTTTAAACCATTGGTGTTTCATTCTAGATATGTTATAGTAGTGTGGGAAGATGTGGAGTGGACTAGATGCCCTCTTCGTTAAGATTGATTTCAAAAAAAAAGTGACTAGATTGAGTGGCTCTTCATTCTATCCCTCCTTAAGGCCTTAGGTTTTGGCCCTTTTATCCTCAAAGTTGTGGAAACTCTCTTCTATCATGATTCAACCTACTATTCTATAAACATATGTAAATTAGAAGATGTGGGGATATTTATGTCCAACCAACAAGGGTTCTTGTTGGCCAAATGGTTTATGTTTTGGTAGAAAAACCATTGGCTTACCTCATTTCTCATAATGTAATACAAGGTCATATTAAAGAGAATCCTTTCTCGAACAAAGGAGTGGGGTCATTGTTAAATGACCACTTTGTAGTTGATTCCTTCCTTATTTTTGTGAACATTTAGTTCTAGAATCCATTGCAATAGAAATCAAAGCTGTAAACAAATCCTTCATGACTTGTTTGCTTGGATTGTTGATTATATTTCTTCATGGATCTATCTTTGGCTAGATATTAAATTCCTTGGCATCCCTTTTCACTTATAAGCCTCACTAGAGGCATTTAGGAAATGATCTAGTAGGTGGATGTAACACCATGTTTTCCCCCATGATTGTAATTATGCTTGAGACTTCATATGATTATGTTTATTAATTTTGTAATCATGTTATGATCAATGAAAACACCAGACAGTTGACTAAGGAGGGGAAAATCCTTGAGAGTACTAGCCATGATATCACATGTGGAATTGATGAAGTTGACAGGTGAGGTGGAGTTGAGATGTTTTAGTGAAGAAAATAGGAAGC
>SNQJ01S0017763.1:64073-90661 GCA_010110895.2 Picea sitchensis
ATTAAGGTTAATCAACTTAATTATATTATGGAGAAATTAACCTCATTAGGTTATAATGTAATTACTCATAATTATCATATGAGTAATTTATTGAATTAGTGCTAAACTACTTCTAAGGGGGGGGAAGAGAAAGTAAAACCTCATAAATTACTGGGCCATGAGTATTAGGCTAAGCAAATATAAATTACTGGATAATTAGTTTGTGGAGAATAAATATCCTTAATGATATTTCAGTAATTAATTACCAAAGAATGGTATTCTACGAAATATTAATTAAGTATTTTAATTGGACTATAGGAGAGGGACTATTGTCATCCTCTAGTCGTGTAAGCCTAAGCGTCCTACAATGATATGGAAAATCGATGTTGACTAAGAACATCATTTTGATGGCGCATGTTAATCTTCCATGGGTTGACGAGTTGAGTGGAGTTCAGTAGGATTGGTGAACCTTAGGTGTTGAATGGATCCTAATTGTAGTTTGGGAGGTCTGGCATGCATTGAGATTGTCAATCGAGAGAAAGGGATTAGTCCTCGATACCATATTCGTCAGAGGTAAGCGAAAAAATTATACCCCATCCCTTAAAAAGGTACTTAGGGGTCAAGTGTGTGACATGGAGCCATGTGACCAGTAATGGAAGTCAGATTGGTGGTTGACACAATTAATAATTGTTAACAGTTTTGGTCTCTTAAAGAAGGCAAAGGGTCAACTAAATAAATTCACGAACGAGACAGCACAAATTTTCTCCTTCAAGAACTTAGACTCCATACAGTAAGTCACATATGACAGAAGCCACAAGAGTCCCAATGATTGGCAGAGGATGAGGCCAAAGGTGAAAAACATCACCAGAAGAGTGGTATCGGGGGAAAGACGCAAACATAGGCAGAAAAGAGAGAACAATGAGTGGTGGAAAAGGATAAATTAGTGCATATATGATCCAGGTGGATATCGGTGGCCACCCACCTTTTTCAACTGGCTCAAAACAGTTTTCTGGCAATTTTGGTAATTTACTATTTTTAGCAGTTTTTAACTTTCGGGGCCATTTTGAGGGCCTAAATGAAGGTTTTTTGGGATCGAGCTTCTCAATGATAGTCGAAGGCTCTGATTAATCCCCCTAAATGAATCTCCTCGACGAACCTTTCCAACGAGCTACCGTGCAACCCAAACGAGGATCGTATGCCAAAGTTACGCCCCCAGGAAGTTGATACACCAAACTACCCAAAACGGGGTCCACAAAATTGTTGGTTTTTCATCTTCTGGGTTTAGGGTTTTGGATTTTATTTATGATAAAAAGGCCTTTGGATCCTCATTGTAAAATCATATTCTTGTGAGTGCGAGTAGCCGTCACATCTCTTCTCAGAGATAAGTTGCCACCATTCTAGCGAGTCTTTCACTCTGTATTTTTACAATCTCTATGCATTTCCTTCATTAATAGAAATCGTGTATTATTGTATATCTGTGTTTATGGTTGCATCTCTTATACATTTATGTTGTATTATTGGATATCTTTGATATCTCTGTGCATTTCTTTATTATATCTCCGCTCTCATTTTGTGCCAAAAATAATCTGGATCAGTGGTATCACGGTAGGTTGCTCTTGATTGTTTTTTTCAGTGCATGTCCCCAACGAGGTCTGAGTATAGCAATTTGGGTCTCGAGCTTGTCTCTCTTGAATAAAATCATTCTCACATGCCCAAGAAATCCTCCATGGTGGAAGAAAAGAAAAACAACGGAGCAGATAATTCTATCAATATGTTGCTTGAGCAAGCTCTCACGCGACAGAGGGCCGAAATGATGGAGAATTTTTCCCATATCCTTCAACGTCTATCGATAGAAACAGGCGCATATTCATCAAACAACCACTTTGGAAGCACCTCTCCTTTCAAGGTACAGGTTAATTTTGATATTCCTGTATTTGAAGGTCAAATAGATGTGGATGCCCTAGATAAATGGTTAAATCTGTTAGAAGGTTATTTCTCTGTTCATAACTTTTCCGACAGGGAAAAGATCACCTTTGCACTCCTTAAAGCTCTCCCCAAAGTCAAATATTCATTGGAAACTTACTGGGATCAAAGTTCCACAGAGGAGTCTAGAATATATGGGGCCGAGCCCACTTGGGATTTTTTTGTGGATGCGGTAAAGGAATATTACCCCGTTGGAAACTATGAGGACCGGTACATGAGATGGACCACACTGCAGTAAGAGAGGGGCCAAGCAGTTCTAGAGTTCACCAATACCTTCCATACCTTGTCCACCAATTTGTATATCAAAGACTCTGAACAACATTTGGTTTTGAAATACCGTGGGGCTCTACACAGATACATCCAAACTGAAATGGATTTTTTAGACATCTCATCACTTGGTGCTTCTTATCGATATGTTGTTAAAATCGAGGAAAAATTTAAGCACCAGAACAAATGGGAGTTTGGGTCTGCAAATCCACAACAACCAAAGTATGATAAAGATGGCCCTAACAAACAGTCTCTCGAAAATCAGTCCAAGCCACAGGAAAAGAAGGGTCACGGGAAGACAAAGAAGGACACCGAAAAATGGTGCGATTTCCACAAAAGCCCCTGGCACAACACTGAGGAATGTCGCTCAAAATAGTCATTGGTGGCCGAGATCAAAGACAAGGAGCCAAACCCTGATTCTGAATCTGATTCTGAAAATACTAGTAAAAGACAGATCATCGACGTAGACCCCACTACTATTGTCGCAATCACAACAATTCAACCAAAAGAACCCATAGTTCCTGAAAAGGGGGTGCACCTTTTTCATTCATAGATGTGGGTGAAGGGGACCCTGCTGCATTTTATTGTTGATAGCGGAAGCCAAAAGAACCTCATCTCAGCAGAGGTCATCAAACAGTTGGGATTGTTTACAACACCACACCTGTAGCCATACAACATCGGGTGGCTTATCCAAGGACGAGATCTTTGTGTCATCCAACAATGTCGATTGTCATATGGCATCCAACCCTTCAAGGATGAGGTATTATGCGATGTTTCCCTACTGGATGTCTGTGATGTTCTCTTGGTCCAACCATATATGTGGAAGCACCATGTTCTTTATGAGTCTCGACCCCACAGTTTCATTGTTTCTCTATGGGTCCATCTCTACAGAATACCAGAGGTAGTTCTGACTATTGTTCCACCTAAACAATTCCACGAGGCAATATCTCATAATACAAAATCCAGATTCTTCACAATTTGTTCAAAAGGTGAACAGAAGGATATTGCAACCACTACAGTCTCGGCCCAAGCACCTTCTATCCAACAGAAGCAGGTTGACAAGATTGAAACAAAGTGTAAAGATTCCTTTTGCACACAGGAATCTCATGTAGCTAGACTGGTTAAAAAGGTCCAACCCTTCCAGTCACGTGTTTGTGACAACCTTCAACAAGCTAAGCAAAGCAACTTCTCCAACAAGGCAAGCAACTCATCAAGATGCAGATTCAACAAACGCTTTTCCCTCTCCCCCTGGCACTCAATGAAATGGATACCATTGCTTCCTAAGGAGGGAGGATTGATCTAGGTGGATATCGGTGGCCACCCACCTTTTCCAACTGGCTCAATATTGTTTTCTGGCAATTTTGGTAATTTACTATTTTTAGCAGTTTTTAACTTCTTGGGACATTTTGAGGGCCTAAATGAAGGTTTTTTGGGATTGAGTTTCTCAAAGATATCTGAAGGCTCTAATTGAGCCCCTAAATGAATCTCATTGGTTATACCTTTCCAACGAGCTATCGTGAGCCCCAAACGGGGATCGTATGCCAAAGTTACACCCCTAGGAAGTTGATACACCAAACTACCCAAAACGGGGTCCACAAAATTGTTGGTTTTTCATCTTTCGGGGCTAAGGTTTTGGATTTTATTTATGATAAAAAGGCCTTTGGAGCCTCATTGTAAAATCATTTTCTTGTGAATGCAAGTAGCTGTCACGCCTCTTCTCAGAGATAAGTTGCCACCATTCTAGCGAGTCTTTCGCTCTATATTTTTACAGTCTCTTTGCATTTCTTTCATTAATAGAAATCATGTATTACTGTATATTTGTGTTTATGGTTTCATCTCTGATACATTTCTATTATATTATTGGATATCCTTGATATCTCTATGCATTTCTTTATTATATCTCTGCTCTCATTTCGTGCTGAAAATAATATGGATCAATAGATACTATGAGGAGGAGTAAGTGAGTGACGAGCTCTCAGGTTAAGGGCGAAACGAATAGAGATGTTCAGTGGTGCATATTGAAGAGAAGAAAAAAGTGGAGAGCTTCCCTTGAACAAAATACTAAGATCGTCAAATTTAATGATGATCACCTTGAAATAGAGAAGAGCCATATCCATACTGGAGCAATGAAGGGCCGCAGCTTGGTACTTACTGGACAGAAACCAACACTAGTAAGGGGAGGTCGTCGAGGGACTGTATAGTAGAGAAGGGACTCCCTTGTGTAGAGGAAATCCAGTTGATAAACTACCTGATAAACCTATGGAAGCTCTGAGCTCAATGGGAAGGGGGAAACTTCTGGTGTTGTAAGTGGAGAAAGGAGAGTAACCTTCTTGGATTATCTGATATTGAAGACCAGTTGAATCATTTCCTTGTGATATCATGGCTTGGAACAGGGGTGGCGTATTGTAGGAAGGCACTCTGCAGTATGGCCTAAGGTTGGGAGGAAAGGCGTCTTCTCTCAATCAGTTGGTTGTTGATATTTTCTCCAAATAGATAAGTGTTTAACCTGGATTGTTTAATGTATGACAATTATGTAAATCTGTGGTTTCCAATTTAATGGGAAAATATGAATGCATGTAAATAATGAATCGAAATTCCTGAGTAAAATGGAATGTGTCTGGTTTCCTTTGTTGTTTAAATTTGTTATCCTGTGAATTTAAGAAAAGTCGGGATGATGATGTATACCTATTGACGGGTCCAAAATTGATCTATCAAGAAGGTAAGGGAGAACGCACAATGACAAGCCCTAATTAGACTCGCTCTCATTTGGGATGACATTTTCAATAGGTATGTAGGCCTAGCTGCCACTCTAACTATTATCTAAATATGAATCTGAGAACCAAAGGTTCTCAGATGCATTAAAATCTGAGTTTAAACTAAGTTACAATGCCTACTACTATTCTAAGATGCAATCCTAACTAATTCTAAACAGTCTTGATACCTCTGGAATGAGCACAGTAAAATGTAATACTACTTGCAAAGAATTAATTCACATATACGAGTATATTGAAGTGACAATACAATACGCAGGAAACAATTAGTTATTTCATCAAATTATCAAATCATCATTGTACTCATGAAGAAATCTGGGCAAAACGAACATACAAAGTATAGTAGAGAAAAAATTCATAAAATTATAATCCACATATCCATAAAATAAACACATACAACAAGAATAGTCTCATTTGCACATATTTGTTACCAAAATTTCCATAGGTGTCTCTTGTTCCATTCATCATACAATAAAAGTATTGTTTTGATTTAATACAGAACCAAAAGCCCTATTTCTAATCGTAGTCTCTTTTTTAATAATTAAGAGAGACTTTTTACCATTCTGAAACCGCTTCCTTTCATGGGACAGTTAGGGCTTGTCCCTTTGTTTTCCCATTTGGATGACAAAACAAGATACTGGAGAACACAAAATGGATCAGTTACAAATCCATCATGATGATGTTATCCTTTGTGCTTCCATGTGATACTGATACTCCTTCCAGAGTGCATGTTCTTTCATAATTTATTCTATATTACTGAATTGCATCTTCTCCAAGTCTAATTCTCCATCGCAGATCTTAGTGGAGACTTTCATCTTAAGTTCTTGTGTTGTCCTTTTGATGAAATTCTGGGTCATTGTGATTAATTTCATGGGATTCAACAAATATTCATCAATAATTCCTTGATTTTCCTCTGTAAGTTGGTCGATAGCTACTTGACTAATTTCCCTTTTTTCCTCTACTTCAGTTATCCTCAATTTGGTTGGTGGTGCATCATCGATGGGAGGCATGACTTTCATTCTGAATTCTTCTAGTAGATCATTTGAATTGTTCAGCAATCTTTTGCAGGCCTTGGTAGCTCTTTTCCGAATAGTTTGGATGTCCTGCAGTAAGGGTTTCCATGTGTCAAAAAGACTTGACCTTTCAACTTTTGCTTGCTGGAATATGTTGGAAGAGTGTCACATGGGTCTTTGTACACTCCTCGCCAATATATGATTCTATCAAAATAATTATTATCTTTTTGGTACATGTCTTTAATTTCATCAATTTGGTCTTCCAACCTTATTTGGTCATCTACGTTTCTATGTATGACATTCAAGATGCAGAAACACTTCTTTTTCTCCAAATTCATATTATCATTTAGGTTCATGGCCTCTTCTCTTACTACTTCCAAAGCAAGAGTAGTTTCTTTGTTTTCTTCCAAGGCCTTCTCAAGTTTTTCTCTGTCATGCTCTAATCCCAGAATTTTGTATTCTTGTTGCTCAACAAACATGTTGGTTTTATTCGTTCTATTTGCAAATTGGACAATTCCTGAGCATGCCCAGTCTTGATTTGTTCTATTTCTTCAAACCATTTCTTTCTGACAGCATCTAGCTCTTTCGAGTGCAGATCTTGGTTTATATGTACTCTCTTTTCAAACTCTACATTTATTTCATCCTTTTGAGTTTGTAAGGCCTTATGCAACTCTTATGTGCGACAGTTCTCAACAACCCTGGTTACCATTTCAAACTCCGAAGTGATTTTATCATTTTTATCTTATACAACTTTCTCCACTTCTTCTTTGTGGATTTTCCTCTTTTTCCTCAATTGCTTTGAGAAACTCAACTGAGATGCCCTCTTGTTGTGCACTGAGTTTCTTTTCAAGCTCAACAATTTTAGTTTGTGCAATGTCCAGTGTTATAGTGACTTCATAGATAGACATTGTATTTTCTCCTGCAAATGCATGAAGTACATAGGTGGCATGTATAGAATTCTCCTTTGGATCGGACCCTAACTCCCATTCATTGAATCTCTTTGTGGATGATTGGCTTCTAGTTGTATCTCCTCTTTTCCTTTTATGTGATCTCTTCTAAATTTAGTACTTGTGAAGAGAAGGTTAATTTCCTAGAATGGCCATGAGGGGAGTACATTCCTAGGGTGGAATGTTCACTATGCCCACGTTTGGAGTTGATGGGCTATTTTTAGTCTCATTTCATTGTTTTTGTCTTTTCCATTATGCTTCCTCATTTGTTTTCTTTCTTGCTTCAACTTCAGTTGCCAGTCTTTCCTTTTACTCTTTATCTCTTTTCTACACCTCTGCTTCTATTGCCAATATCTTCTCTTCCTTTTCGGCTTTCAAGTGTTGAAGGGAATCTTGATGGGATTTTATTTCGTCTTCCTTCTTTTTTCTCCTTTCATCATCAATCATTTTAAGTGTTTCTTTTTTCTTCCTCTTCTCATCTACTGTGGAGTTCTTCTTGGGTTCAATTTCCAGTTTCCCTTTACCATCTTCCTGGTTCTTTTTTCCCTTTTCAACTTGCTTTCTCTGATATTCGTCCTCTGCATTTATTCACTTTTGATATATTTCCTCTGATTTCCTTATATTTTCTTGTCCATTAGCTGGTAAATTCTTTAGGTCTTCCTCGAGAAGCAGTTGGAATTGTTCTTGTAAGATATTCTTCTTTTCTTCTTGTTCCCTTTGCAGTTTTTTCCTGGCCACATCATCAAGTAGTCTATGTAATACCCCTCTTCCAAGAACATGACTCCTTTGACTACCTCTTCTGCAAAATTAACTTCATCTATCTTGAAATGAGTGAGACTCGGAGACTTAATATGATTCATTGCCATGTCATGTGGATAGTGTCCTCTATCCTCTCCAAGGCACAAACATATTTCCTGTAAGGCTTCTGCCTGTTTTCTGGCATGGGGACCATTTGAAAAACTGTAGCTTCATATATTCACAGGGAAAGTGGGTCATAGTTTCTTACTACTACCTAACAAGAGAGCGGTTACACCAGTTGCCATGGTCTGGTAAGTAATTTCTCTTATCAGCAACCTATCAGGGACATAACAAGGAAGGAGGTGTGGGGCTCCAGTACTGTCATATACTCTGTTGTAAGTACAATATTTCCCGAAGTACCAATCTGCTACATCTTTCATCCCTGCCATGGATTCACTTGATATTCTATATTTTGAGAATCTGAAAATAATAGTATGGAGAGGGGAAAGAAAGGAGTCACATATATTATAGAAGTTGTAACACACCTAACCTCTTAAACCCCACTTAGGCTGATGGGGTATCAAATTCCTCTTCTAACAAACACATTTTCTCTTTAATTAAACCTCACAAATGGATTCAACTTGTTGATAGTTTTCCAATGATTGTAATCATGCTCAAAACCGAGCTCTAGATCCAAAGATACAGCCTCCCAAAGTTTCCTAGACTCTCTTGGCCTAAATCCACCTCACTACCACGTGGTGTCTACGTGGCACCTTGTTATTTGTGCCATCCAATGTGGCAATGACGTGGCATCAGTGTGGCACCTGTCTAACCCACCAAGTCATGATTTTTAACCATGTAAGCCTAATGGCATCACCGACTTCACTCTGATAGGGCACCAAGCATTCAGAACTGAAAGCTCCAATAACGATCCACCGATCAAGCCCCTCCTAGATTCAACGATCCTCGGGCCGAGCATCCAACAACTCAAATTGTGTCAGAGACTTTAACTAGCACTGAGGTTAACATCCAAGTCTCTGACGCACCTCGTAGTGCAGGGGTGGGAGCCACAAGGATCCATGACTAAGATTGCATCTCGCCTCCCCACATATCAATGGTCCTCGTTCCACCATAGGTTTTATTTTATCGTTGTTGGACTTTTACAAGTCCTGGAACTTAGCCATGCATGATGATCAGTCTTTGTTGACAAAGGGTTGAGATTTACCCATCCCACTGAATCGACGGCCATAAACTCTCCTAGCCCATCCCATGGTTTCTTTACTGGTTAACCCACTGATTGGGACTTAGTCATTTTATGAGTTATACAGGGTTCAATCCAGGTACTCTAGAGTAAAAAAAAACACTCTCAAACCGTTGTTGGTCTCTCAACCTCATAAAAAAGGAAGATCTTGCATATCTTTCAAGATTTCCACAAAAGATTGAGGCTTTTTCAAGATTTCCACAATTCAACAAATCAATTAGATGCCATGGTAACATAACCCAATTTCCCGTGAATTCACATCGTTGGTTATAAGAACTTACATTTCCCATTACATCAAACATTTACATACACACAACATTCACATTCAAATTCAACAACTAAATTAAACACTTATCTGATAAGGAAATTGCCAACACCTACTGACTAAGAGAGGATGCCCTTCCTCCCAACCTTATTCCATACTATATAGTTCCTCCTTACAGTATGCCACCCCCGTGATAAGCCATGATACCACCAAGGGAATGATTCAGCTGGATTTCCAAACGTAAAATGATCCAGGAAGGTTACTCTCCTTCCTCCTCTGACACAACAAAGGTTTTCCCCTTCCCACTTAGCTCGAGAAATCTATATGTTTGTCGAGTGGTTTATCAAATAGATTTCCTTTGCACAAGGGACTCCCTTATCTGCTAAACAATCCCTCAACGAACTCCCCTTACAAGTGATGGATTTTGTCCAATACGCACCAAGTTGTATCCCACTATTTCTCCAGCTCGGGATCCGAGTCTTCTTTGTTCGGGGTGATCATCAATAACTTGGACAAGCTTCTTGTTTTCTTCAAGGAAATCCCTTCATTTTATTCTCTTCTTATATCTATGCTCACAAACAACTTTTTTCGCTACACCATTGCTTAGTGAGTCCGCTACTCACTCATTTTTTCTTGATTTAGCTCTCCCTGAGCTTCTTTGTGCTTTGCCTGTTTTTCTCTTGTTCTTTTTTTTGTTGTCTTTTTTTGCATCCTGGTGGATTCTTCCCTTCTATCTACTCTCTATATCCCTCGTATGTTTCTCATCTGGTGGTGTTTTTCCACCTTTTGTCTCATCCTTCCAAGTCCTCTCGGGATTGTTATGGCTTCTTATAGATTTAACCTACAGTCTACAATTCCCCATATGAAAGGGGTAAATTTGTGGTGTCATGTTATAGGTCATTCAATTGACCCTTCATTCTTTCAAACACCAATTGCCAACAGTCATTAACTACCTCAACCACCTTTGTGACTTCTTTTACTGGTCATGTGGTTTCCTATAGGTATAGTACGATGGTGGGTGTATATTTATTCTTTACGATCATAAATTGGCTTCCTAAGAAAGCTTACTTGTTTCCTCACTAACAAATCTAGTTCCTCTTCACCCAACCATTCAATAAATTCCTACTTCATCAATTCTCTCTGGTGTATCATGGCCAGTATTGTCAAGGTTATTCCCTCTCAGTCAGTGTTTTCGTGTTTTCATTAAATTAAAACATAGTTATGTGCTTCATAAATACACTTACATGATGTCTTAGCATAATTACAGTCTTGGGGGGGAATAGGGAGTTACATTCCCCTCCCCCTTAAGAGAAACACTTCCCTCAGTGCTTAAAACACCATGTATGTAAAATTATACAATAAACAAAAATGGGTATGCCAATATCATGGAATCTTCCAACTCCCACGTAGTTCCATCTTCTCTAAAGTGCTTCCATTGCACCTTGACCTGCATGATGGTTCGATTTCGGAGCATTGTTTCTTTCCTTTCCAGGATGCATTGGGGTTTGGGATAGAATTATCGTGATGGTTCCACCTATATCACAATCCAATCAATTGCATAATTAGGGTCATGCACATACTTCTTTAACAAGGATACATGGAACAAATTATGAGCTCTAATAGTAGGTGGTAATGCAAATATGTATGCTATTGGTCCTATTCTTTCCAGGACTTCAAATGGTCCACAATATCGGGGTGTTAACTTAGCACACGCTCCCATTCTATGGGAAATTCTTTTTAGTTTCACTTGGAGATACACATGGTCTCCTATTTTGAAGTCTCTATGAGTTCTCTTGCTATCATCATAGCTCCTTTTTTTGTCTTGGGAAACCTTCAGGTTCTGCCTTATCTTAACCATGACATGTTCCATTTCTTTCAGCAATTTTGGTCCAAGTGTGAATTTTTCCATTGGATTTTCCCAGCTGATTGGAACTCTACACTTTATGCCATACATAACCTCAAACATGCTCATTTTAAATGATTCATGATAACCATTGTTATAGGAAAACTCTACCAAGGGTAGATACTCTTCCCACTACTTGGGTTGATGCATAAAATGCATCCTTAACATGTCTTCCAATATTTTACTCAACCTTTCGGTCTGACTATTTGTTTGACGATGGTAGGCCATGCTAAATGCCAACTGCGTTTCCAAGCATGCAAATAATATTTTCCCTAAATTTGAGGTGAACTTAGCATCTAGGTCTAAGATTATGGTTTTAGGTAAACCATGCAATCTAAAAATTTCTTTGATAAAAATGTTAGCAATGTCTATGGCTTTAAAGGTATATTTTATGGGGATGAAGTGAGCTTCCTTGCTAAACTTATCCACTACAACCATGATTGCATCATGTTGTTTGATTGTCTTTGGAAATTCTATGATAAAATACATGGAAATTATTTCCCATTTCCATTCTAGAATATGCAAAGGTTGCAATAACCCAGTAGGATGTATGTGCTCAAATTTCACCTGTTGGCACTCTAAACATTTTGCAATGCATTGGGAAATTCCCTGCTTCATTCCAGGCCAATAATGGATGTTTCTAATAGTTGTCACTATTTTCTGGGCTTTTTCAAGATTTCCACAATTCAACACATCAATTAGATGTCATGGTAACATAACCCAATTTCCCAGGAATTCACATCATTAGTTATAATCACTTACATTTCCCATTAGATCAAACATTTATATACACACAACATTCACATTCAAATTCAACAACTAAGTTAAACACTTATCTGATAAGGAAATTGCCAACACTTACTGACTAAGAGAGGACGCCCTTCCTCCCAACCTTATTCCATACTATATAGTTCCCTCTTATAGTATGCCACCCCAGTGATAAGCCATGATACCACCAAGGGAACGACTCAGCTTGATTTCCAAACTTAAAATGATCCAGGAAGGTTACTCTCCTTCCTCCTCTGACACAGCAAAGGTTGCCCCCTTCCCACTGAGCTCGAGAACTCTATATGTTTGTCGAGTGGTTTATCAAATGGATTTCCTTTGCACAAGGGACTCCCTTATCTGCTAAACAATCCCTCAACAAAATCCCCTTACAAGTGATGGATTTTTTCCAGTAAGCACCAAGTTGTATCCCACTATTGCTCCAGCTCGGGATACAGGTCTTCTTTGTTCAGGGTGAACATCAATAACTCGAACAAGATTCTTGTTTTCTTCAAGAAAATCCCTTCATTTTCTTCTCTTCTTAGATCTATGCTCACAAACAACTTTGTTCTCTACACCATTGCTTAGTGAGTCCACTACTCACTCATTCTTTCTTGATTTAGCTCTCCCTGAGCTTCTTTGTGCTTTGCCTATTTTTCTCTTGTTCTTTGTTTTGTTGTATTTTTTTGCATCCTCGTGGATTCTTCCCTTCTGTCTACTCTCTATATCCCTCTAATGTTGCTCATCTGGTGGTGTTTTTCCACCTTTTGTCTCATCCTTCCGAGTCCTCTCGGGATTGTCATGGCTTTCTATAGATGTAACCCACAGTCTACAATTCCCCATCTGAAAGGGGTAAATTCATGGTGTCATGTTATTTTTCATTCAATTGACATTTCCTTCTTTCAAACACCAATTGCCAACAGTCATTAGCTACCTCAACCACCTTTGTGACTTCTTTTACTGGTCATGTGGTTTCCTAAAGGTATAGTACGATGGTGGGTGTATATTTATGCTTTACTATCATAATTTGGCTTGCTAAGGAAGCTTCCTTGTTTCCTCACTAACAAATCTAGTTCCTCTTCACCCAACCATTCAATCAATTCCTGCTTCATCAATTCTCTCTGGTGTATCATGGCCAGTATTATCAAGGTTATTCCCTCTCAGTTAGTGGTTTGGTGTTTTCATTAAATTAAAACATAGTTATGTGCTTCATAAATACACTTACATGAAGTCTTAGCATAATTACAGTCTTGGGGTGGAATAGGGAGTTACATTCCCCTCCCCCTTAAGAGAAACACTGCCCTCAGTGCTTAAAACACCATGTATGTACAATTATACAATAAAAAAAAATGGATATGCCAATATCATGGCATCTTCCAACTCCCACGTAGTTTCATCTTCTCTAAAGTGATTCCATTGCACCTTGACCTGCATGATGGTTCGATTTCAGAGCATTGTTTCTTTCCTTTCCATGATGCATTGGGGTTCGGGCTAGAATTACTGCGATGGTTCCACCTGTATCACAATCCAATCAATTACATGATTAGGGCCATGCACATACTTCTTTAACAAGGATACATGGAACACATTATGAGCTCTAATAGTAGGTGGTAATGCAAATATGTATGCTATTAGTCCTATTCTTTCCAGGACTTCAAATGGTCCACAATATCGGGGTGCTAACTTAGCACACACTCCCATTCTATGGGAAATTATTTTTAGTTTCACTTGGATATACACATGGTCTCCTATTTTGAAGTCTCTGTGAGTTCTCTTGCTATCATTATAGATCTTTTTTTTGTCTTGGGAAACCTTCAGGTTCTGCCTTATCTTAACCATGACATGTTCCATTTCTTTCAGCAATTCTGGTCCAAGTGTGATTTTTTTTCATTGGATTGTCCCAGTTGATTGGAACTCTACACTTTATGTCATACATAACCTCAAACATGCTCATTTTAAATGATTCTTGATAACCATTGTTATAGGAAAACTCTACCAAGGGTAGATACGCTTCCCACTACTTGGGTTGATGCATAACATGCATCCTTAACATGTCTTCAAATATTTTTTTCACCCTTTCAGTCTGACTATTTGTTTGACGATGGCAGGCCATGCTAAATGCCAATTACGTTTCCAAGCATGCAAATAATAGTTTCCATAAGTTTGAGGTGAACTTAGCATCTAGGTCTGAGATTATGGTTTTAGGTAAAACATGCAATCTAAAAATTTCTTTGCTAAAAATGTTAGCAATGTCTATGGCTTTAAAGGTACATTTTATGGGGATGAAGTGAGCTTCCTTGCTCAACTTATCCACTACAACCATGATTGCATCATGTTGTTTGATTGTCTTTGGAAATTCTATGATAAAATACATGGAAATTATTTCCCATTTCCACTCTGGAATATGCAAAGGTTGCAATAACCCAGTAGGATGTATGTGCTCAAATTTAACATGTTGGCACTCTAAAAATTTTGCAATGCATTGGGAAATTCCCTGCTTCATTACAGGACAATAATAAAGTTTTCTAACTGTTGTCACCGTTTTCTGGGCTTTTTCAAGATTTCCACAATTCAACACATCAATTAGATGCCATGGTAACATAACCCAATTTCCCGGGAATTCACTTCATTAGTTATAAGCACTTACATTTCCCATTACATCAAACATTTACATACACACAACATTCACATTCAAATTCAACAACTAAGTTAAACACTTATCTAATAAGGAAATTGCCAACACCTACTGACTAAGAAAGCACGCCCGTCCTCCCAACCTTATTCCATACTATATAGTTCCTTCTTACAGTACGCCACCCACGTGATAAGCCATGATACCACCAGGGGAATGATTCAGCTAGATTTCCAAACTTAAAATGATCCAGGAAGGTTACTCTCCTTCCTCCTCTGACACAACAAAGGTTGACCCCTTCCAACTGATCTCGAGAACTCTATATGTTTGTCGAGTGGTTTATCAAATGGATTTCCTTTGCACAAGGGACTCCCTTATCTGCTAAACAATCCCTCAATGAACTCCCCTTACAAGTGATGGCTTTTGTCCCGTAAGCACCAAGTTGTATCCCACTACTGCTCGAGCTTAGGATCCGGGTCTTCTTTGTTCGGGGTGATCATCAATAACTCAGACAATCTTCTTTTTTTCTTCAAGGAAATCCCTTCATTTTCTTCTCTTCTTATATCTATGCTCACAAACAACTTTGTTCTCTACACCATTGCTTAGTGAGTCCGCTACTCACTCATTCTTTCTTGATTTAGCTCTCCCTGGGCTTCTTTGTGCTTTGCATGTTTTTCTCTTGTTCTTTGTTTTGTTGTCTTTTTTTGCATCCCCATGGATTCTTCCCTTCTGTCTACTCTTTATATCCCTCTTATGTTTCTCATCTGGTGGTGTTTTTCCACCTTTCGTCTCATCCTTCCGAGTCCTCTCGGGATTGTCATGGCTTCCTATAGATGTAACCTACAATCTACAATTCCCCATATGAAAGGGGTAAATTTTTGGTGTCATGTTATTGGTCATTCAATTGACCCTTCCTTCTTTCAAACACTAATTGCCAACAATCATTAACTACCTCAACCACCTTTGTGACTTCTTTTACTGGTGACATGGTTTCCTACAGGTATAGTACGATGGTGGGTGTATATTTATGCTTTACCATCATAACTTGGTTTGCTAAGCAAGCTTCCTTGTTTCCTCACTAACAAATCTAGTTCCTCTTCACCCAACCATTCAATCAATTCCTGCTTCATCAATTATCTCTGGTGTATCATGGCCAGTATTGTCAAGGTTATTCCCTCTCAGTCAGTGGTTTGGTGTTTTCATTAAATTAAAACATAGTTATGTGCTTCATAAATACACTTACATGAAGTCTTAGCATAATTACAGTCTTGGGGGGGGATAGGGAGTTACATTCCCCTCCCCCTTAAGAGAAACACTGCCCTCAGTGCTTAAAACATGATGTATGTGCAATTATACAATAAACAAAAATGGGTATGCCTATATCATGGCATCTTCCAACTCCCACGTAGTTTCATCTTCTCTAAAGTGCTTCCATTGCACCTTGACCTGCATGATGGTTCAATTTCAGAGCATTGTTTCTTTCCTTTCCAGGATGCATTGGGGTTCGGGCTAGAATTATCGTGATGGTTCCACCTGTATCACAATCCAATCAATTATATGATTAGGGTCATGCACATACTTCTTTAACAAGGATACATGGAACACATTATGAGTTCTAATAGTAGGTGGTAATGCAAATATGTATGTTATTGGTCCTATTCTTTCCAGGACTTCAAATGGTCCACAATATCGAGGTGCTAACTTAGCACACGCTCCCATTCTATGGGAAATTCTTTTTGGTTTCACTTGGAGATACACATGGTCTCCTATTTTGAAGTCTCTATGAGTTCTCTTGCTATCATCATAGCTCTTTTTTTTGTCTTGGGAAACCTTCAGGTTCTGCCTTATCTTAACCATGACATGTTCCATTTCTTTCAACAATTCTGGTCCAAGTGTGAATTTTTCCATTGGATTCTCCCAGCTGATTGGAACTCTACACTTTATGCCATACATAACCTCAAACATGCTCATTTTAAATGATTCCTGATAACCATTGTTATAGGAAAACTCTACCAAGGGTAGATGCTCTTCCCACTACTTGGGTTGATGCATAACATGCATCCTTAACATGTCTTCCAATATTGTGTTCAACCTTTCGGTCTGACTATTTGTTTGATGATGGAAGGCCATGCTAAATTCCAACTACATTTCTAAGCATGCAAATAATATTTTCCATAAATTTGAGGTGAACTTAGCATCTAGGTCTGAGATTATGGTTTTAGGTAAACCATGCAATCTAAAAATGTTTTTGATAAAAATGTTAGCAATGTCTATGGCTTTAAAGGTATATTTTATGGGGATGAAGTGAGCTTCCTTGCTCAACTTATCCACTACAACCATGATTGCATCATGTTGTTTGATTGTCTTTGGAAATTCTATGATAAAATACATGGAAATGATTTCCCATTTCCACTCTGGAATATGCAAAGGCTTCAATAACCCAGTAGGATGTATGTGCTCAAATTTCACCTATTGGCACTCTAAACATTTTGCAATGCATTGGGAAATTCCCTGTTTCATTCCAGGCCAATAATAAAGTTTTCTAATTGTTGTCACCATTTTATGGTAACCAGGGTGACCTACATATGGTCTTCTATGGAACTCATCCATAATCAAGTGCCTCAAATCAGTTGAATTAGGCACATACATCCTATTTTTATAGAATAACAGACCATTGGCCTCAAGCTGATATTCTTCATACCTTTTTTCCCTGGGATCTTAACGTAACCCTTCCTTCACTTGATTAATGAAATCATCTTCCTTCAAGAGGGTCTTAAGCCTCTACTCAATGTCAAAGTCTCTTGCACTTGTTGTTTCTAGGTGTATAGCCTGCACACTTCCGTTGAGTGTGTCTGCCACTCTATTCTCCTTCCCTTTAATATGTTTGATTTCAAAATCAAACTCGTTGATCAACGCCATCTTTTTGGCCTGTATGGAATTCAACCTTGGTTGGTCAAATAGGTACTTCATACCACAGTGGTCTCTCATTAGGATAAATATTCTCCCGATCAAGTAGCACATCACATCTTCAATGCATGCATGATTGTTGCTAACTCTAGATCATGTGTGGCATACTTCTACTCATGCTCATTTAGATTTCATGATTCATAGAAAATCATTATCCCTTCTTGCATGAGAACTCTATTGAGTCCTTCCTTGCAAGCATATGTACAGACTAAGAAATATTTTTATGGGTCTGCAATCCTTATAACAGGGGCATTAGTTAATAGATGCTTCAGTTGTTGGAAGCTATCTTCACATTCTGGTGACCATAAAAAATTATTCCCTTTTCTTTGCAATGAAGTAATAGGGTTATCAATCTCGGAAAATCCCTTTATGAACCTTCTGTAATACCCAACCAATTCCATAAAGAATCTTACTTCTGTCACATTTCTAGGGGCGATCCAATCCATGATTTCCCTTATCTTTTTGGGCTCGATTTCCACTCCTTCGGCTGAGATTATGTGACCTAAATATTGGATTTCTCCTTGGAAGAAATCACACTTTTTGAGCTTAGCATACAACTGGTGTTCTCTTAACACTTGCAACAACATTCTGAGATGTTCTTCATGCTTCTTTCGGTTCCCAGAATACACCAAAATGTCATCCACAAGCACTAAGAAAAACTTGTCTAAATATATGTATATCAGAGGATGTGGGGATATTTAGGCCTAGCCAACAAGGGTTCTTGTTGGAAAGATGGTTTATGTTTTGGTAGAAAAATCATTGGCTTACCTCATTTCTCATCAATTAATACAAGGTCGTATTAAAGACAATCCTTTCTCGAAAAAAGGAGTGGGGTCATTGCTAAATGGCCACTTTGTAGATGATTCCTTCCTTATTTTTGTGAACATTTAGTTCTAGAATCCATTGCAATAGAAATCAAAGTTGTAGACAAAGCCTTCATGACTTGCCTGTTTGGAATGTTGATTAGATTTGGTCATGGATCCATCTTTGGCTAGTTATTAAATTCCTTGGCATCCCTTTTCACTTATAAGCCTCACTAGAGGCCTTTAGGATACAATGATCTAGTAGGTGGAGAAGAATATCAAAAAGTGGTTAACATAGCCCATGGCTATAGTTTCTGAATTCTAGATGCGTAAAAAAAAATTAACAGCAACACATGCTTACCAATGCTTAATAATGACTTGAGAATTTTTTTGTAGCTCACTTTGGGCTAAAATAGATGGAGGTAATCTATTTCATAAAGTTAATTAGAGACTATTGTACTCCCCAAAACTAGGGAGGCATGGGGATTATTAAGATGCACACTGATATCCAGGCATTTCATTTCAAATTGGGTATGAGATAGTTGGAAGAAAATAAAGTCTACAAGGTGCTTTTGAGAAATAGTGTTCAAATAAGATTTCCCCTATGAAACAAATCTTAGATGAGTCTCAATTTGCACACTCTCATTCTCACTGTAGCTTTTATCACAGTGAAAGGAACACTTTTTATCAAAGTATTTGGAATGCCTAGAAGGAAATCAAACCCCATATCATTTAGAAAGGCCAAGCTTTAATATTTGTTTTATCCTTTTGCATTATAGTCTCATTTCATATTTGCATGAAGGAAAATTATTGGTAAAGTATGCATATTTATCAACCCATATATTTTTTGGAAGATTCATCAACGCTCCCGAGGTCATAGTTGATTCCTAGAGTTAGGATTATTTACCTCAAGTTACCTTTGTTGGAGCTGGGAGGAAAATTTTGGATAACCAACCCAGAAAAATTGCTTATTGATCCAATCAAAGAAATCATCATTCACTCTCTTCTTATAAATCTTGGTCTACAATCTCTTGAAGCTTGGTGGAAGGACTAAAATTGAATATTGGGCTTGTCTTTACGAAGTACAAGATTGTGTATGGCTATGCATGGTGCTCTCATATTTTTATTTTGGATGGTCGATTGAATAGAATTTGACATCTCAAATCTAAGAAATGGACCTCGCACTTTTCACTATGAAGATCCTAAAAAAATTGGTTGAGACCAAAAAGGACTTTTCCTCATCCTTGATTCTTGGGGGTATGGCTCTTAGAATCAATGTTGTCTACCTTAGCATTCCTCAACATAACTAACCACTTTGTGGGACATCCAAAAGCCTCAAACACATGTTTTAGCACTACGTTTACACTAATTCTTCATGGAACTTGGTCACTAAATTGTGTGACCAACTTGTCCCTAATTCTATTTAGTGGAAGTTTCCTCTCCTGGGAGATGAGCTCCCTTGAGTTTTTGAGTTTTGCTCAAAATCACAGCTAATCATAAGTGAGGTGATTTTTCACCTTTGGAAAAAATGAATGGTGCAATTAATCAGACACAACCTATTCAAACAATTTCTTGGTAAGACAAATCTATAAGTTTTATTATCCAAATTCATAAGTTCAAGTTGGATTTGGTGCACTTATGCCAACCTATAGAATATGGGGGGTGCCCCTATACTATGAATGGGGAAATACCCATTAACTCTTCATCCCATTAGGTGTGTTGCAAGAAATCCTAGAGATCTAACCGGACCTAACAAGGTTGTTCAAAAGGGGGAATGCTACATAAATGACTCTCACCACCACACTATTAAGGTTTAAGCTATTAGTAGGTTTCTTTTCCATTTACTAGATAACCATAGCATAGATAGGATCACTGAGAGAAACACAATCATAAGATACACAACATTTATCCTGGGAAACCTTCATGGGGAAGAAAACCCATCAAAAAATTCCTTAATATAGATAGCCAATACAATGCCAAGACAATAAACCAAACACTAGAGAATATCCTCTACTAAGCAATGTGCCTCTCTCTCTTCCTTCTTTCGGAAACTAGTAACTGCAGCTTCCTTCAATACTTGTGCACTAGATGGGTGAGCTGAGTGAGTGAGAAAATGATTCGTTGGCTTCCTTTATTTATACAAACTAGAAGGTACTGAAAAGGTGTCTCTTCACTAGGGAGGGCCGACTTGTCTTTCTGAGTGGTTAAAACCACTTTAATTGTCCTCGGGGCTGACTTCTCAATTTGCATAATATATTTAGGGTTTGAACAATCTACAAAAGGGGATTTGGTCAATTACAATGCCCGACATGATCAATCCACAAAAGGGGATTGATCTAATGAATAATAAATCAATAATAAATAGAATACTCTTTGNGACATGATCAATCCACAAAAGGGGATTGATCTAATGAATAATAAATCAATAATAAATAGAATACTCTTTGTAGTTACAATATTTCAACACTCCCCCTTAACAAGAAGGGTATTCTACAACATCATCAGGAGAGAGAGAGAGGGAAACAACATCAACAGCATCTGGAACACTAACTGGCATATCTATAAATCATCGGAATTTTTTCTCATCATCAATATCATCATTCACAGCAGGGAGTTGGAATGGCATCATCATTTGTATCAACATAGATTAGTATAACACTAATACATCGTCATCAATAACAGCACAAGGATGATACAACATCAACAACAACAATATCACAACACAAACGTTGGACCATCATCAACAACAACAGTATCATGGCACGAAAGTTGGAGCATCATCAACATCAGCACTAGGTTGGAAATCTTCAGCGCGAAGCTGGAAATATTCAGCACTAGCTTGGCATCACAACAACATCAACATGAAGCTGGAAATCTTTAGCACTAGGCTGGCATCACAACAACATCAGCACGAAGCTGGAAATCTTCAGCACTAGTCTGGCATCACAACATGAGGTTGGCATCACAACAACATCAGCATGAAGCTGGAAATATTTAGCACTAGGCTGGCATCAAAACACTACTCCACCTTTCGAGGGAGGTCCTTTCAGACTACACCATTTTTTTCTCAAAAGTGCTCAAACTTTACATGAGATAGAGACTTGGTCAACACATCAGCAACCTGTTCATTCGTGCTAACATACTGGAGCTTTATGGCTCCTCTCTGCACCATATCACGGATGTAATGATATTGGATCTCTATGTGTCTTGACTTGTCATCGAACACAGGGTTCTCTGTCATCTTTATGCAAATCCGGTTATCACATAGGATCATGGTTGCTTCTATCTCTAGATCGAACATACATGTCAACAACTTCTGAAGCCATATGGTTTCACAACTAGCGAAACATGCAACAATGTATTTTGCTTATGTCTTGTTGAGAGCATTGTTTGATTGCTTCCTACTTTGCCATGAGATCATGGCTGACCCCAGACTGAAACAACATCCTGAAGTGCTCTTTCTGTCAGAGACACTTCCAACCCAATATGAATAGGTATAACCACTCAGTCTGAAGTCATAATCTTCATTATAACTGAGACCACAATCTAATGTACCCTTAAGGTACCTCATCACATGTTTTGCAGCAACCAGGTGAACACGTCTAAGCTCTACCAGAAATCGACTCAAAGTGTTCACAACAAAACATATATCTAGACCTCGACTCACATGTTTGGAAAGTTTCTAAATTTATTTTTAGTTATATTAAGGGGACTCTCACTTTATTTGAGTATACTTTCAAAGGAGGCATATATTTGGCATAATATGAAGATAGATTCCCCTTAAAGGATATGCATTGTAGTATTGGATTAAATATTATTTTTTTGGTGTAGTAAAAAGGAACCAAGTATTTTGTTGTTATTAATTGAATTACAATATAAAGTATGTGTTCAAGTTGCATGGCTTATGCAGTTTTTTGGAGATATGGATTACTTGTATATTGATCCTCAAATAGTTTGATATAATTAAAGTTCCTCACACTTGATCCAATGTTTCATTTGAGAACTTATTGAACATGACAAAGTTCAACTTTCATGAGAATAGAGATCAAATTGTAAATATTTATACAAAAGCATCATGTAAAGCAAAATTTGTGAAATTCGAGCATGCTTGGATTGTAGAGAGTTGTCATTAAGAGGGAGTCACAATTATGTCAACTCCTGTCACCACCTTAACTCTTCAAATAAACATTAATGAGCAAATTTAGAGAGTTAATTTTCGTTTGATTTATCCATCTTTTATGTCGAGAGGCACTCAACTTGTCCCACAATGTAAAATTAACCCAAACCTAATCTACGACTATGAATACAACACATGTTATGATCAAGGTCATTGACTTGGAAGAATTATGAGCTCCAAGGTACAGAACTGTACCTAGCTATCCAATGTCCAATTTTGTAGCAAATGCTCTCTTGTTCTCTCCTAATGTATTTTCATTACTGTTATACTTCAGTCTTCATTGTGCTAAATTTCATTACTCTTATAGCGTTTATTGTGATTCTTCATTGTGCTAATCTTATGTGTGAGGTAGTGATAACTTATTTGTGTCAATGATTAAAATGTGTTTCATATAACATCAATGTTTATATCAAGCTCTATGTTTTAATCTTTTAATCAGACCATCCTTTGGATTCTAGTGTTCTTCTACCTACTAAATCTTCAAAATCTTGATCAATTGTTTTGGTTAATTTGTTCCTTTTCACAGAGATAATTTTGACAAGCCAATATTATTGTTTATTTTGTTATTTCTTGTCATTGTTCTCTTTTTCTATTATTAGTTAAACTTATTTGAAGGTAATAATTTCCCTCACATTTATAGAAAACATTTTCTTTATTAATTAGAAAATTTTTGAATATCAATTTTGTTGGAATCCTCATGAAAAGAGTAATACTATTTTCCTATTTTAATTATGTTTTCCCAAAAAATGAAATTAAAATAATTATAAAATGTGGTCATTAATACAAAAGAGTTTGAAATAAATTGATATAGCTTTACTCTGAACTTTATTTTTTTATTTTTTATGTACATTTTTAATAATCCATAATAATTATTCAAAAAATTTAATAATAATAAATATATTTTCTCTCTATTAATATATTTGAATATATTTACATCAATAAAAGTTTTTAATTTAAAATCTTTTTTTAATTTTTTTTACACCATTAACTATTAACTATTTTTGTAACAAATAGTATATTGAAATTTAACACACTTTCTTAATTTGAAATTTTTTTTTATACAATTAACTATTTTTGCAACAAATAGTATATTTAAATTTAACAAATATTATTTTCTATAAAAAGGAAAGAAAAGAATTTTGATACAACCAAATAGTATACTTAAATTCAACAAATACTTTCTTAATTTGAAATTTTTTTTATACAATTAACTATTTATAATATATTTAAATTTAACAAATATTATTTTCTATAAAAAGGAAAGAAAAGAATTTTGATACAAACAAATAGTATACTTAAATTCAACAAATATTACTTTCAAAATTTTGATGACCAAAATATTATTAACAATTAACATCCACTTACTATTTAAGTTCAGAGAAGGGCATAACAAAAATTACAATATTATAATTATTGTCATGTAAGTTAATATTTAAGTTCAGAGAAGGGCATAACAAAAATTACAATATTATAATTACCATCATGTTGTACATAGTAAGACCCATATACTTTAACGAGATACGATCAAGTGCATGTATATTCTAATATTGAGGTGCACTCTATAGTCCAGCTAGGTTGGAGATCAGATCTTCGTAGTAAATGGGAGATCCGTACTTACTATGTACATGTATATAAAGATCTGATATGATAAAATTATATGTATACATTTGAAATACACAAATATTTATGAAATGCAAAAATATACATTCAAAATACTGTTGAATACAGTAAATAATGGCCCAATCACAACATGAAATACACAACCAAAGTAGAGCTGAAATACGATCAACACACGTTGACCATATTTTCCATATATGCCAATGAAAAGGCTGTATCCATATATAGGTCATGTATCCACATTTTAAACAGAAATACAGATACGTACATGGTAACTATTGGAAGCTATTCGACACTTTGTCAAACGAAATATGACTCAACTATGGCCCAAACACAGCTGAAATACAATCAACACACATCGACCATATTTTCCATATATGCAACTGAATAAAGCCATATCCATATATGGGTCGTATATCCATTTTTCAAACAGAAATACAGACGTAGATGGTAGCCATGAGTAAATCTTCGATACTCTGTATGTATCTGTAATGTAGATGAGTGCCCATCCATGGGAAAAACAGGCCAACACAGATATTGATAATATTTCTATTTATATTTTGCATTTGCCAACTGTAGATATTTCTCAACATGTTTAATTTAACCACATTGAAGTAGGCACTCATAAAAGTTTTTGTATCCATCTTGGTGTTTAATAAATTCAGGGCTAATATATATTCATGTTAAGTGTATAGTTAAATACAATTACTCCCTGTCAGGTTTAATAAATCCAGGGCTAAAATAGATTTATGTTAGCAACAATTAACATATTGAATTGTGCACCTCAAGTTTCTTGATCCCTGTGCACCTCAAGTTTCTTGATCCTTCTTAGTACTTAATAGATCCAAGGTTAAAATAGATTTGTGTTAAATGATAATCATAGATAGAAGAACTCGGTCTCCAAAAATGAATTGCTGAACCCAAATATACATGCTGCATGCCTAGTTTTTGAAGTTTTCTCGAATCCATGGTCATAATATGAGAAGTTAATTTTGTGGTTGACCATTAAACACGGGAAGAAAGATCAGCTAGAACAATAAATAAGGAAATTTGCCTCGTGCTTCAACTCTAGCTAACATAAGCCCAGAAAACAAATTACCGTATATCAAACCTGAAGAACTGGTGTTTTAAAATCTTTGGCATGTGATTTGACATAAAGATCACACCCAGTACCTCGCACTAAATCACAAGGCAGTAATCGGGGGATAAATACCATACAGAACTTCATAAAGCTTGTCAGAGCAATATGATATCTGTTTCACCCAGGACAGATAACTGACATAAAGCGTACCAGGAAATGGTCGCATCAAGAATACAACCTGTCAATGCAAATAGAGTTCTGCTAAAGCAATTTGACACAAACCAAGATCTATACGGTGAAAATAGCTTTAGATTTCACACTAGACGAAGTAATGAAACTCCCATCAACAATCTTTTAAGAAACTAACCTTCAATTTGAACGTAAAATGTTATGCCACACTAGGAGCAAAACTAAATTAGTGCTGGGAAAATAATTATTAGTTAATAAGGAAAGAATTAATTAAAAAACACAGATAAGACAGCTCTCACTAGGCTGCCAGATTCACAAATCAGAGACAGAAATATTGCTGAGCAACTATAGAATATTAAGAACACGTTATCTCAGGGATCATTGAATGTGCCTTTAGGAATTGAATGATAATAGGTTAGTTTTCATAACCTCTATAAGACTATAACACATACTTTACAATGAGAAACTCTAAATCAAGAGCACTTTGCCGAACATGTACTAAGATTACAACTTGTAACAATGGTGAAGATTTCCAGTAAGAGGATATGCAAACACCCCAATAAATGATTTCAATATTTACAGAATCAAATATGACTGGGCCTCCTCTTATCTGTCCTCATCCTCTTAACTGGTCTAGCCCACTGAGCAACATCCTTTTCGGCATCAAGTCCACTAGTACCAGTCTTCTCAGCACTAGCAAACTGAGGCCATCCCTGGACCTGTCTAGCCTGCCCAGGAATCAAAATATCCTTCTGGGGTAAACCTCTTGTACCCTGACAAATATCAGGCGAGCAATTAACCATCCTAGCTTTCGCTATTACTTTATCCCTATCTTTCCTCTTCTTTTTGCAGATAACAAGATCACCAGGGTGAGTCACTTCCTCTACTTCATCTCCCCTGCACCTTTCCCTGTTCTGTGATCGATCGCCAAACATGACCCTAACTTCTTTCTGCATCTTGGAAATGTTTTCTTTCTGACTGGATTTCTCCCTCACATCTTCCTCAATGGCATTGTAGCTCCGTGGCAAGTGCTTTGTTGGACCTGAGTCAGAGGCTAGAATGACATCATCTTGTGGCTTAAACAGTCTAGATTGAATAGGTTGTTGCTTAGGGGATGGTGTAGATGAATTTGCAGTTTGACCAAGAGCAACCAAGCTTCGAGTTTTTACAGAACTAAAATCCACATCGGGGAAGGAAAGAGCCATACGCTGGAAGAAGAGAGCTTGAAGC
>SNQJ01S0017763.1:90671-104082 GCA_010110895.2 Picea sitchensis
CCAAATAGATAAGTGTTTAACCTGGATTGTTTAATGTATGACAATTATGTAAATCTGTGGTTTCCAATTTAATGGGAAAATATGAATGCATGTAAATAATGAATCGAAATTCCTGAGTAAAATGGAATGTGTCTGGTTTCCTTCGTTGTTTAAATTTGTTATCCTGTGAAGTTAAGAAAAGTCAGGATGATGATGTATACCTATTGACGGGTCCAAAATCGATCTATCAAGCAGGTAAGGGAGAACACCCAATGACAATCCCTAATTAGACTCACTCTCATTTGGGATGGAATTTTCAATAGGTATGTAGGCCTAGCTGCCACTCTAACTATTATCTAAATATGAATATGAGAACCAAAGGTTCTCAGATGAATTAAAATCTGAGTTTAAACTAAGTTATAATGCCTACTACTATTCTAAGATGCAATCCTAACTAATTCTAAATAGTCTTGATCAAGAGAAAACCTCTGGAATGAGCACAGTAAAATGTAATACTACTTGCAAAGAATTAATTCACATATACAAGTATATTGAAGTGACAATACAATACGCAGGAAACAATTAGTTATTTCATCAAATTATCAAATCGTCACTGTACTCATGAGGAAATCTGGGCAAAATGAACATACAAAGTATAGTAGAGAAAAAATTCATAAAATTATAATCCACATATCCATAAAATAAACACATACAACAAGAATAGTCTCATTTGCACATATTTGTTACCAAAATTTCCATAGGTGTCTCTTGTTCCATTCATCATACAATAAAAGTATTGTTTTGATTTAATACAGAACCAAAAGCCCTATTTCTAATCGTAGTCTCTTTTTTAATAAGTAAGAGAGACTTTTTACCATCCTGAAACCGCTTCCTTTCATGAGACAGTTAGGGCTTGTCCCTTTGTTTTCCCGTTTGGATGACAAAACAAGATACTGGAGAACACAAAATGGATCAGTTACAAATCCATCATGATGATGCTATCCTTTGTGCTTCCATGTGATACTGATACTCCTTCCAGAGTGCATGTTCTTTCATAATTTATTCTATATTACTGGATTGCATCTTCTCCAAGTCTAATTCCCCATCGCAGATCTTAGTGGAGACTTTCATATTAAGTTCTTGTGTTGTCCTTTTGATGAAATTCCGGGTCATTGTGATTAATTTCATGGGATTCAACAAATATTCATCAATAATTCCTTGATTTTCCTCTGTAAGTTGATTGATAGCTACTTGACTAATTTCCCTTTTTTCATCTACTTCAGTTATCCTCAATTTGGTTGGTGGTGCATCATCGATGGGAGGCATGACTTTCATTCTGAATTCTTCTAGTAGATCATTTGAATTGTTCAGCAATCTTTTGCAGGCCTTGGTAGCTCCTTCCCGAATAGTTCGGATGCCCTGCAGTAAGGGTTTCCATGTGTCAAAAAGACTTGACCTTTCAACTTTTGCTTGTTGGAATATGTTGGAAGAGTGTCACATGGGTCTTTGTACACTCCTCGCCAATATATGATTCTATCAAAATAATTATTATCTTTTTGGTGCATGTCTTTAATTTCATCAATTTGGTCTTCCAACCTTATCTGGTCATCTATGTTTCTATGTATGACATTCAAGATGCAGAAACACTTTTTTTCTCCAAATTCATATTATCATTTAGGTTCATGGCCTCTTCTCTTATTACTTCCAAAGCAAGAGTGGTTTCTTTGTTTTCTTCCAAGGCCTTCTCAAGTTTTTCTTTGTCATGCTCTAATCCCAGAATTTTGTATTCTTGTTGCTCAACAAACATGTTGGTTTTATTCGTTCTATTTGCAAATTGGACAATTCTTGAGCATGCCCAGTCTTGATTTGTTCTATTTCTTCAAACCATTTCTTTCTGACAGCATCCAGCTCTTTCGAGTGCAGATCATGGTTTATATGTACTCTCTTTTCAAACTCTACATTTATTTCATCCTTTTGAGTTTGTAAGGCCTTATGTAACTCTTATGTGAGACATTTCTCAACAACCTTGGTTACCATTTCAAACTTCGAAGTGATTTTATCATTTTTATCTTATACAACTTTCTCCACTTCTTCTTTGTGGATTTTCCTCTTTTTCCTCAATTGCTTTGAGAAACTCAACTGAGATGCCCTCTTGTTGTGTACTGAGTTTCTTTTCAAGCTCAACAATTTTAGCTTGTGCAGTGTCCAGTGCTATAGTGACTTCATAGATAGACATTGTATTTGCTCCTGCAAATGCATGAAGTACATAGGTGGCATGTATAGAATTCTCCTTTGGATCGGACCCTAACTCCCATTCATTGAATCTGTTTGTGGATGATTGGCTTCTAGTTGTATCTCCTCTTTTCCTTTTATGTGATCTCTTCTCAATTCCTTTAGTTCTATGACTGTAATAGTACTCTCCTACAACAACTACAATATCTTCTAAATTTAGTACTTGTGAAGAGAAGGTTAATTTCTTGGAATGGCCATGAGGGGAGTACATTCCTGGGGTGGAATGTTCACTATGCCCACGTTTGGAGTTGATGGGCTATTTTTAGTCTCATTTCATTGTTTTTGTCTTTTCCATTATGCTTCCTCATTTGTTTTCTTTCTTGCTTCAGCTTCAGCTGCCAGTCTTTCCTTTTCCTCTTTATCTCTTTTCTGCACCTTTGCTTCTGCTGCCAATCTCTTCTCTTCCTTTTCGGCTTTCAAGTGTTGAAGGGAATCTTGATGGGATTTTATTTCGTCTTCCTTCTTTTTTCTCCTTTAATCATCAATCATTTTAAGTGTTTCTTCTTTCTTCCTCTTCTCATCTACTGTGGAGTTCTTCTTGGGTTCAATTTTCAGTTTCCCTTTACCATCTTCCTGGTTCTTTTTTCCCTTTTCAACTTGCTTTCTCTGATATTCGTCCTCTGCATTTATTCACTTTTGATATATTTCCTCTGATTTCCTTATATTTTCTTGTCCATTGGTTGGTAAATTCTTTTGGTCTTCCTCGAGAAGCAGTTGGAATTGTTCTTGTAAGATATTCCTCTTTTCTTCTTGTTCCCTTTGCAGTTTTTGCCTGGCCACATCATCAGGTAGTCTATGTAATACCCCTCTTCGAAGAACACGACTCCTTTGACTACCTCTTCTACAAAATTAACTTCATCTATCTTGGAATGAGTGAGAATCGGAGACTTAATATGATTCACTGCCATGTCGTGTGGATAGTGTCCTCTATCCTCTCCAAGGCACAAACATATTTCCTGTAAGGCTTCTGCCTTTTTTCTGGCATGGGGACCATATGAAAAACTGTAGCTTCATATATTCACAGGGAAAGTGGGTCATAGTTTCTTACTACTACCCAACAAGAGAGAGGTTACACCAGTCGCCATGGTCTGGTAAGTAATTTCTCTTATCAACAACCTATCAGGGACATAACAAGGAAGGAGGTGTGGGGCTCCAGTACTGCCATATACTTTGTTGTAAGTGCAGTATTTCCCTAAGTACCAATCTGCTACATCTTTCATCCCTGCCATGGATTCACTTGATATTCTATATTTTGAGAATCTGAAAATAACAGTATGGAGAGGAGAAAGAAAGGAGTCACATATATTATAGAAGTTGTAACACACCTAACCTCTTAAACCCCACTTAGGCTAATGGGGTGTCAAATTCCTCTTCTAACAAACACATTTTCTCTTTAATTAAACCTCACAAATGGATTCAACTTGTTGATAGCTTTCCATTGTAATCATGCTCAAAACCGAGCTCTAGATCCAAAGATACAGCCTCCCAAAGTTTCCTAGACTCTCTTGGCCTAAATCCACCTCACTACCACGTGGTGTCTACGTGGCACCTTGTTATTTGTGCCATCCAATGTGGTAATGACGTGGCACCAGTGTGGCACCTGTCTAACCCACCAAGTCATGATTTTTAACCATGTAAGCCTAACGGCATCACCGACTTCACTCTGGTGGAGCACCAAGCATTCAGAACTGAAAGCTCCAACAATGATCCACCGATCGAGCCCCTCCTATATCTAACAATCCTCGGGCCGAGCATCCAACAACTCAAATTGTGTCAAAGACTTTAACTATCACCGAGGTTAACATCCAAGTCTCTGACTCGCCTCGTAGTGCAGGGGTGGGACCCACAAGGATCCACGACTAAGATTGCATCTCGCCTCCCCACATATCAATGGTCCTCGTTCCACCATAGGTTTTATTTTATCGTTGTCGGACTTTTACAAGTCCTGGAACTCAACCACTCATGACGATCAGTCTTTGTTGACAAAGGGTTGAGATTTACCCATCCCACCGAATCGACGGTCGCAAACTCTCCTAGCCCATCCCATGGTTTCTTTACTGGTTAACCGACTGATTGGGACTTAGTAATTTTACGAGTTCTACAGGGTTCAGTCCAGGTACTCTAGAGTAAACAAAAACACTCTCAAACCGTTGTTGGTCTCTCAACCCCATAAAAAAGGAATATCTTGCATATCTTTCAATATTTCCACAAAAGATCGAGGCTTTTTCAAGATTTCCACAATTCAACACATCAATTAAATGCCATGGTAACATAACCCAATTTCCCGGGAATTCACATCGTTAGTTATAAGAACTTACATTTCCCATTACATCAAACATTTACATACACACAACATTCACATTCAAATTCAACAACTAAGTTAAACACTTATCTGATAAGGAAATTGCCAACACTTACTGACTAAGAGAGGATGCCCTTCCTCCCAACCTTATTCCATACTATATAGTTCCTCCTTACAATATGCCACCCCCGTGATAAGCCACGAAACCACCAGGGGAATGATTCAGCTAGATTTCCAAACTTAAAATGATCCAGGAAGGTTACTCTCCTTCCTCCTCTGACACAACAAAGGTTGCCCCCTTCCCACTAAGCTCGAGAAATCTATATGTTTGTCGAGTGGTTTATCAAATAGATTTCCTTTGCACAAGGGACTCCCTTATCTGCTAAACAATCCCTCAACGAACTCCCCATACAAGTGATGGATTTTGTCCAGTACGCACCAAGTTGTATCCCACTATTTCTCCAGCTCGGGATCTGAGTCTTCTTTGTTCGGAGTGATCATCAATAACTCGAAAAAGCTTCTTGTTTTCTTCAAGGAAATCCCTTCATTTTATTCTCTTCTTAGATCTATTCTCACAAACAACTTTTTTCGCTACACCATTGCTTAGTGAGTCCGCTACTCACTCATTTTTTCTTGATTTAGCTCTCCCTGAGCTTCTTTGTGCTTTGCCTGTTTTTCTCTTGTTCTTTTTTTTCTTGTCTTTTTTTGCATCCTCGTGGATTCTTCCCTTCTATCTACTCTCTATATCCCTCTTATGTTGCTCATCTGGTGGTGTTTTTCCACCTTTTGTCTCATCCTTCCGAGTCCTCTCGGGATTGTTATGGCTTCTTATAGATTTAACCTGCAGTCTACAATTCCCCATCTGAAAGGGGTAAATTCGTGGTCTCATGTTATTGGTCATTCAATTGACCCTTCCTTCTTTCAAACACCAATTTCCAACAGCCATTAACTACCTCAACCACCTTTGTGACTTATTTTATTGGTCATGTGGTTTCCTATAGGTATAGTATGATGGTGGGTGTATATTTATTCTTTACGATCATAAGTTGGCTTGCTAAGAAAGCTTCCTTGTTTCCTCACTAACAAATCTAGTTCCTCTTCACCCAAACATTCAATCAATTCCTGCTTCATCAATTCTCTCTGGTGTATCATGGCCAGTATTGTCAAGGTTATTCCCTCTCAGTCAGTGTTTTCGTGTTTTCATTAAATTAAAACATAGTTATGTGCTTCATAAATACACTTACATGAAGTCTTAGCATAATTACAGTCTTGGGGGGGAATAGGGAGTTACATTCCCCTCCCCCTTAAGAGAAACACTGCCCTCAGTGCTTAAAACACCATGTATGTAAAATTATACAATAAACAAAAATGGGTATGCCAATATCATGGAATCTTCCAACTCCCATGTAGTTTCATCTTCTCTAAAGTGCTTCCATTGCACCTTGACCTGCATGATGGTTCGATTTCGGAGCATTGTTTCTTTCCTTTCCAGGATGCATTGGGGTTCGTGATAGAATTATCGTGATGGTTCCACCTGTATCACAATCCAATCAATTACATAATTAGGGTCATGCACATACTTCTTTAACAAGGATACATGGAACACATTATGAGCTCTAATAGTAGGTGGTAATGCAAATATGTATGCTATTGGTCCTATTCTTTCCAGGACTTCAAATGGTCCACAATATCGGGGTGCTAACTTAGCACACGCTCCCATTCTATGGGAAATTCTTTTTGGTTTCACTTGGAGATACACATGGTCTCCCAAGCATGCAAATAATATTTTCCCTAAATTTGAGGCGAACTTAGCATCTAGGTCTAAGATTATGGTTTTAGGTAAACCATGCAATCTAAAAATTTCTTTGATAAAAATGTTAGCAATGTCTATGGCTTTAAAGGTATATTTTATGGGGACAAAGTGAGCTTCCTTGCTCAACTTATCCACTACAACCATGATTGCATCATGTTGTTTGATTGTCTTTGGAAATTCTATGATAAAATACATGGAAATTATTTCCCATTTTCATTCTGGAATATGCAAAGGTTGCAATAACCCAGTAGGATGTATGTGCTCAAATTTCACCTGTTGGCACTCTAAACATTTTGCAATGCATTGGGAAATTTCCTACTTCATTCCAGGCCAGTAACGAATGTTTCTAACAGTTGTCACTATTTTCTGGGCTTTTTCAAGATTTCCACAATTCAACACATCAATTAGATGTCATGGTAACATAACCCAATTTCCCAGGAATTCACATCATTAGTTATAAGCACTTACATTTCCCATTACATCAAACATTTACATGCACACAACATTCACATTCAAATTCAACAACTAAGTTAAACACTTATCTAATAAGGAAATTGCCAACACCTACTAACTAAGAGAGGACGCCCTTCCTCCCAACCTTATTCCATACTATATAGTTCCCTCTTACAGTATGCCACCCCAGTGATAAGCCATGATACCACCAAGGGAACGATTCAGCTGGATTTCCAAACTTAAAATGATCCAGGAAGGTTACTCTCCTTCCTCCTCTGACACAACAAAGGTTGCCCCCTTCCCACTGAGCTCGAGAAACCTATATGTTTGTCGAGTGGTTTATCAAATGGATTTCCTTTGCACAAGGGACTCCCTTATCTGCTAAACAATCCCTCAATGAACTCCCCTTACAAGTGATGGATTTTTTCCAGTAAGCACCAAGTTATATCCCACTATTGCTCCAGCTCGGGATCCGGGTCTTCTTTGTTCAGGGTGATCATCAATAACTCGGACAAGATTCTTGTTTTCTTCAAGGAAATCCCTTCATTTTCTTCTCTTATTAGATCTATGCTCACAAACAACTTTGTTCTCTACACCATTGCTTAGTGAGTCCACTACTCACTCATTCTTTCTTGATTTAGCTCTCCCTGAGCTTCTTTGTGCTTTGCCTGTTTTTCTCTTGTTCTTTGTTTTGTTGTATTTTTTTGCATCCTTGTGGATTCTTCCCTTCTGTCTACTCTCTATATCCCTCTTATGTTGCTCATCTGGTGGTGTTTTTCCACCTTTTGTCTCATCCTTCCGAGTCCTCTCGGGATTGTCATGGCTTCCTATAGATGTAACCTACAGTCTACAATTCCCCATCTGAAAGGGGTAAATTCATGGTGTCATGTTATTGGTCATTCAATTGAACCTTCCTTCTTTCAAACACCAATTGCCAACAGTCATTAACTACCTCAACCACCTTTGTGACTTCTTTTACTGGTCATGTGGTTTCCTAAAGGTATAGTACGATGGTGGGTGTATATTTATGCTTTACTATCATAATTTGGCTTGCTAAGCAAGCTTCCTTGTTTCCTCACTAACAAATCTAGTTCCTCTTCACCCAACTATTCAATCAATTCCTGCTTCATCAATTCTCTTTGGTGTATCATGGCCAGTATTATCAAGGTTATTCCCTCTCAGTCAGTGGTTTGGTGTTTTCATTAAATTAAAACATAGTTATGTGCTTCATAAATACACTTACATGAAGTCTTATCATAATTACAGTCTTGGGTTGGAATAGGGAGTTACATTCCCCTCCCCCTTAAGAGAAATACTACCCTCGGTGCTTAAAACACCATCTATGTACAATTATACAATAAACAAAAATGGGTATGCCAATATCATGGCATCTTCCAACTCCCACGTAGTTTCATCTTCTCTAAAGTGCTTCCATTGCACCTTGACCTGCATGATGGTTCGATTTCGGAGCATTGTTTCTTTCCTTTCCAGGATGCATTGGGGTTTGGGCTAGAATTATCGTGATGGTTCCACCTGTATCACAATCCAATCAATTACATGATTAGGGCCATGCACATACTTATTTAACAAGGATACATGGAACACATTATGAKCTCTAATAGTAGGTGGTAATGAAAATAAGTATGCTATTGGTCCTATTCTTTCCAGGACTTCAAATGGTCCACAATATCAGGGTGCTAACTTAGCACACGCTCCCATTCTATGGGAAATTATTTTTGGTTTCACTTGGATATACACATGGTCTCCTATTTTGAAGTCTCTGTGAGTTMTCTTGCTATCATCATAGCTCTTTTTTTTGTCTTGGRAAACCTTMAGGTTCTGCCTTATCTTAACCATGACATGTTCCATTTCTTTCAGCAATTCTGGTCCAAGTGTGATTTTTTCCATTGGATTGTCCCAGTTGATTGGAACTCTACACTTTATGTCATACATAACCTCAAACATGCTCATTTTAAATGATTCTTGATAACCATTGTTATAGGAAAACTCTACCAAGGGTAGATACGCTTCCCACTACTTGGGTTGATGCATAACATGCATCCTTAACATGTCTTCAAATATTTTTTTCACCCTTTTGGTCTAACTATTTGTTTGACGATCGCAGGCCATGCTAAATGTCAATTACATTTCCAAGCATGCAAATAATAGTTTCCATAAATTTGAGGTGAACTTAGCATCTAGGTCTGAGATTATGGTTTTAGTTAAACCATGCAATCTAAAAATTTCTTTGCTAAAAATGTTAGCAATGTCTRTGGCTTTAAAGGTACATTTTATGGGGATGAAGTGAGCTTCCTTGCTCAACTTATCCACTACAACCMTTATTGCATCATGTTTTTTTATTGTCTTTGGAAATTCTATGATAAAATACATGGAAATTATTTCCCATTTCCACTCTGGAATATGAAAAGGCTGCAATAACCCAATAGGATGTATGTGCTCAAATTTAACATGTTGGCACTCTAAACATTTTGCAATGCATTGGGAAATTCCCTGCTTCATTACAGACCAATAATAAAGTTTTCTAACTGTTGTCACCATTTTCTGGGCTTTTTCAAGATTTCCACAATTCAACACATCAATTAGATGCCATGGTAACATAACCCAATTTCCCCGGTATTCACTTCATTAGTTATAAGCACTTACATTTCCCATTACATCAAACATTTACATACACACAACATTCACATTCAAATTCAACAACTAAGTTAAACACTTATCTGATAAGGAAATTGCCAACACCTACTGACTAAGAAAGCACGCCCTTCCTCCTAACCTTATTCCATACTATATAGTTCCTTCTTACCCCCGTGATAAGCCATGATACCACCAAGGGAATGATTCAGCTAGATTTCCAAACTTAAAATGATCCAGGAAGGTTACTCTCCTTCCTCCTCTGACACAACAAAGGTTGACCCCTTCCAACTGACCTCGAGAACTCTATATGTTTGTCAAGTGGTTTATCAAATGGATTTCCTTTGCACAAGGGACTCCCTTATCTTCTAAACAATCCCTCAATGAACTCCCCTTACAAGTGATGACTTATGTCCAGTAAGCACCAAGTTGGATACCACTATTGCTCAAGCTCAGGATCCAGTCTTCTTTGTTTGGGGTGATCATCAATAACTCAGACAAGCTTCTTGTTTTCTTCAAGGAAATCCCTTCATTTTCTTATCTTCTTATATCTATGCTCACAAACAACTTTGTTCTCTACACCATTGCTTAGTGAGTCCGCTGCTCACTCATTCTTTCTTGATTTAGCTCTCCCTGAGCTTCTTTGTGCTTTGCCTATTTTTCTCTTGTTCTTTGTTTTGCTATCTTTTTTTGCATCCTCGTGGATTCTTCCCTTCTGTCTACTCTCTATATCCCTCTTATGTTGCTCATCTGGTGGTGTTTTTCCACCTTTCATTTCATCCTTCCGAGTCCTCTCGAGACTGTCATGGCTTCCTATAGATGTAACCTACAGTCTACAATTCCCCATATGAAAGGGGTAAATTTGTGGTGTCATGTTATTGGTCATTCAATTGACCCTTACTTCTTTCAAACACCAATTTCCAACAATCATTAACTACCTCAACCACCTTTGTGACTTCTTTTACTGGTGACGTGGTTTCCTACAGGTATAGTACGATGGTGGGTGTATATTTATGCTTTACCATCATAAGTTGGTTTGCTAAGCAAGCTTCCTTGTTTCCTCACTAACAAATCTAGTTCCTCTTCACCCAACCATTCAATCAATTCATGCTTCATCAATTCTCTCTGGTGTATCATGGCCAGTATTGTCAAGGTTATTCCCTCTCAGTCAGTGGTTTGGTGTTTTCATTAAATTAAAACATAGTTATGTGCTTCATAAATACACTTACATGAAGTCTTAGCATAATTATAGTCTTGGGGGGGAATAGGGAGTTACATTCCCCTCCCCCTTAAGAGAAACACTGCCCTCGGTGCTTAAAACACCATGTATGTGCAATTATACAATAAACAAAAATGGGTATGCCTATATCATGGCATCTTCCAACTCCCACGTAGTTTCATCTTCTCTAAAGTGCTTCCATTACACCTTGACCTGCATGATGGTTCAATTTCGGAGCATTGTTTCTTTCCTTTCCAGGATGCATTGGGGTTCGGGATAGAATTATCGTGATGGTTCCCCCTGTATCACAATCCAATCAATTACATGATTAGGGTCATGCACATACTTCTTTAACAAGGTTACATGGAACACATTATGAGTTCTAATAGTATGTGGTAATGCAAATCTGTATACTATTGGTCCTATTCTTTCCAGGACTTCAAATGGTCCGCAATATCGGGGTGCTAACTTAGCACACGCTCCCATTCTATGGGAAATTCTTTTTGGTTTCACTTGGAGATACACATGGTCTCCTATTTTGAAGTCTATGTGAGTTCTCTTGCTATCATCATAGCTCTTTTTTTTGTCTTGGGAAACCTTCAGGTTCTGCCTTATCTTAACCATGACATGTTCCATTTCTTTCAACAATTATGGTCCAAGTGTGATTTTTTCCATTGGATTGTCCCAGCTGATTGGAACTCTACACTTTATGTCATACATAATCTCAAACATGCTCATTTTAAATGATTCCTGATAACCATTGTTATAGGAAAACTCTACCAAGGGTAGATGTTATTCCCACTACTTAGGTTGATGCATAACATGCATCCTTAACATGTCTTCCAATATTGTGTTCAACCTTTCGGTCTGACTATTTGTTTGACGATGGCAGGCCATGCTAAATTCCAAATGTGTTTCCAAGCATGCAAATAATATTTTCCATAAATTTGAGGTGAACTTAGCATCTAGGTCTTAGATTATGGTTTTAGGTAAACCATGCAATCTAAAAAATTCTTTGATAAAAATGTTAGCAATGTCTATGGCTTTAAAGGTATATTTTATGGGGATGAAATGAGCTTCCTTGCTCAACTTATCCACTACAACCATGATTGCACCATGTTGTTTGATTGTCTTTGGAAATTCTATGATAAAATACATGGAAATTATTTCCCATTTCCACTCTGGAATATGCAAAGGCTGCAATAACCCAGTAGGATGTATGTGCTCAAATTTCACATGTTAGCACTCTAAACATTTTGCAATGCATTGGGAAATTCCCTGCTTCATTCCAGGCCAATAATAAAGTTTTCTAACTGTTGTCACCATTTTCCGGTAACCAGGGTGACCTACATATGGTCTTCTATGGAACTCATCCATAATCAAGTGCCTCAAATTAGTTGAATTAGGCACATACATCATGTTTTATAGAATAACAGACCATTGGCCCCAAGTTGATATCCTTCATACCTTTTTTCCCTAGGTTCTTGACATAACCCTTCCTTCACTTGATTAAAGAAATCATCTTCCTTCAGGAGGGTCTTAAGCCTCTACTCAATGTCAAACTCTCTTGCACTTGTTGTTTCTAGGTGTATAGCCTGCACACTTCTGTTGAGTGTGCCTGCCACTCTATTCTCCTTCCCTTTAATATGTTTGATTTCAAAATCAAACTCGTTGATCAACGCCATCTTTTTGGCCTATATGGAATTCAACCTTGGTTGGTCAAATAGGTACGTCATACCACAGTGGTCTCTCATTAGGATAAATATTCTCCCGATCAAGTAGCGCATCACATCTTCAATGCATGCACGATTGTTGCTAACTCTAGATCATGTGTGGCATACTTCTACTCATGTTCATTTAGATTTCGTGATTCATAGAAAATCATTATCCCTTCTTGCATGAGAACTCCATTGAGTCCTTCCTTGCAAGCATATGTACAAACTAAGAAATATTTTTATGGGTCTGCAATCCTTATAACAGGGGCATTAGTTAATAGATGCTTCAGTTGTTGGAAACTATCTTCACATTCTGGTGACCATAAAAAATTATTCCCTTTTCTTTGCAATGAAGTAATAGGGTTATCAATCTCGGAAAATCCCTTTATGAACCTTCTGTAATACCCAACCAATCCCATAAAGAATCTTACTTCTGTCACATTTCTAGGGGCGATCCAATCCATGATTTCCCTTATTTTTTTGGGCTCGATTTCCACTCCTTCCACTGAGATTATGTGACCTAAATATTGGATTTCTCCTGGGAAGAAATCACACTTGTTGAGCTTAGCGTACAACTGGTGTTCTCTTAACAGTTGTAATACCATTCTGAGATGTTCTTCATGCTTCTCTCGGTTCTTGGAATACACCAAAATGTCATCCACAAGCACTAAGACAAACTTGTCTAAATATATGTAAATCAGAGGATGTGGGGATATTTAGGCCCAGCCAACAAGGGTTCTTGTTGGAAAGATGGTTTATGTTTTGGTAGAAAAAGCATTGGCTTACCTCATTTCTCATCAATTAATACAAGGTCGTATTAAAGACAATCCTTTCTCGAAAAACGGAGTGGGGTCATTGCTAAATGGCCACTTTGTAGATGATTCCTTCCTTATTTTTGTGAACATTTAGTTCTAGAATCCATTGCAATAGAAATCAAAGTTGTAGACAAAGCCTTCATGACTTGCCTGTTTGGATTGTTGATTAGA
>SNQJ01S0017763.1:111935-129511 GCA_010110895.2 Picea sitchensis
TAGATTGAATAGGTTGTTGCTTAGGGGATGGTGTAGATGAATTTGCAGTTTGACCAAGAGCAACCAAGCTTCGAGTTTTTACAGAACTAAAATCCACATCGGGGAAGGAAAGAGCCATACGCTGGAAGAAGAGAGCTTGAAGCCTCCTCGACTCTACCTTGACCTGTTTGTCACAAGTAATACTTGAAAAATTTAGTCCAATTTCTTCCATACTTATTTCGCACATGAAATTATAGACAGACTTTTCACCTTCCAAATGAGTCTACTATACCTCAGAATGACTATAATAACGCGTGGCATTCTCCAGCATCAACTGCACATCTGCGGCAAAGTCAAGAACACTTCCATATTCAAAGTGATCAAGGCGTTCTTCTATTGTTCGAGCATCAATAGGGTTCCCTATAACCCTATAGTAACCTTGATTCTCATTTCTCTTGGGAAGCTCCATAAAGAGCGCTCTGTATCGTCCATCCTTGTTGACTGTGCCTTGCAATCTAGTAAAAGCATTCTTACACTGCATTAAAAAAACAAGAAAAACTATTATTTTTCAGGCAACAAGGATGGATATGATATTTTAACAATAGAATAGATCATAACTAGGGCTAGGATATTTTAGTAATAAGTCATTAACAAAGGAAAGTCTGACATGTCTTGCAACTTTCTTACAACTAAAATGAGGCCGTCTCAAAACACACAGCCAAAATACATTCCATGATCATGAAAAAGAATACAAAATTGTAAATTTAGGAATTTTCCAGGTTGCTGCAGACTATTAACTTGAATTCTAACAAACTGCAGTGATTCTGTTCCAGTGGAATTTAACTGCTGTCAAATGGTATGCTTTGATGTCACTAAAAGAAACCAAATTGCAGAACGAAATCCCAAAGTTCATTGGAATATGAATCATAAAAAGTTAAAAACCTTTATAAATCCAAAGGAGGAAGAAAGCATAGTATATAATTTGCAAAATCGCAGGCACATTTACACTTTTAATGCAACACTGGATGGATTTAGCTCACTCACATAAGGTAATTGAAGGTCAAAAGTCAAAATAATAAATTTAAATATGAAAATATCAGATTATAGCAAATAAGAAATTCAAAAAAAATTAAAATCCAAAATTTATGATATACGGTATTGTCACTCATGGCAGGATATGCTTCTAAAGAGTCAGAGACAGGTGTGTCCCCAAAAAGAAGATCTCTTACACCAAATCTGGCATGCTGCCTAGGGCCAGGGACTAGAAAGTAACATTTACTCTTTACCCCTTGTAATAAAACATACAGAGAGGGAACATCTAGTGGGGAAAGCAATAATTATGGCTACTTAACAGAAATAAGAGGTGCATTATTCAAGAAACGAATCAAAAGAAAATCGATCGAGATTCCCAAGTGCACCCAATGTTTTAAAAACCGGAACCGGTCTCGAGGGTCCAACCTGAACCGGAACCGGTCGAACCGGTTTCAATGAACCGGTTTTTTAAAAAATACATAAAATATTTAAATTTTAACGAAAAAAATACATTTTTAAGATTTTAAATCATGTTTCCAAAGCATTAGAGACAACATATCCAAAGTATGCTCATGAGGCTCTAAATGGCCTCTACAACATCAAATAACATACTAAGTTAGAGTCACTGATACTATAGGTGGGAATGCCAATGAAAAATACAAAATAGCCATAGGGTAGATACTAGAACCGTAGATGGAAGAATCTCATAGCTCATGAGTCGTGATTGTCAATAGTCCTCCATGTCATAATCATCAAGATTGGCATCACTACCACTGCTCTCTCCTCCTCCTCCTCCTCCTCCTCCTCCCCTATATCCAATGCAATCCGTACATTTGTTGATGTGGACTCTGGATGATGACCCCTCAAGAGGATCACCATCATCAAAAGTGACCGGCTCTAGCTTGTATATAAGATGGAGGTTGGTGTGCACATACACTACTAAGTCACAGAACACGACGACAAACTACAAAGAGAACAGTTCAATAGAAGAGTTTATACTTGAGTGAAGGGTACATTTTTACTGGGGTCGTGACAAAAGAGTTCAACAATCAATGCCAGCAACATTCAGGTACATAAAGGGCTTGGTTCTCTTGATTAAATGTCAGTTCCATACCCTCATACATGATAGAATCCAGTGGAAACATTGCAATCTTGAAAACTGTTAAGTCTGTTGAATTTTGAATGGGACCTAAAATTCTACTTTCTCCATATGAAGTCCAATGAGGTTGGAACCACTCTCAAACATCCTGAAACAATTAATGGTAATGTTAAAAATTTAAGTAAAAGTAGTGTAAACATTACCATTAATTACTAGGGGTGGGTGAAATGGAGGGGGTGGGGACCTCTTTAAATAGCATTAATAAGGCAAAATAACCCTCAGCTGCACACCAAAACACCTTACAACTCCAACTTGCATGAGAAAACATGAGCCAAGTACTTCTCTGTTACTTAGGTTTTAGGTTTTAGGGGGTTTTAGAGGGTTTTAGCTTTCTGGGACCAAACCGGCCGGTTTGGTCATAAACCGGCCGACCGGTTCGGTTTATTGACCAGTTTGAACTGGTTGACCATCAAACCGGTCAAACCGGCCGGTTCCGGTTCCGGTTCAACGGTTTTTAAAACACTGAGTGCACCCAGCACCCACAAACTCTAGAGAATGGCATTCAAACAAAATCTGTAACAAGAAAACTGCCAGGGAGTATGTCTTGATAGAAATACAAATCTCAGCTATTTGAACATGGATAAATAATTTTAACCATCTGTGTAACCATGAACAGAATAAAAATGGTGAAAACATTTCTAAACTTAGCATTAATGCTTATTCCACTGAAATTCCCAGATATTTACAAAGGCCAACTTTACTTAGTAAGATAACATTTGGAATTATCAGATTTTCCACAATACATGCACACAACTTAAATACTAAATCGTACTTAACACATCTTTCCAAGGCATTTTCTAATAAATCCTAAAACATACTCAACATATCTTTCCAAGGTATTTAAGTCTCAGACTCCCAACTCATTAGGTTTTGATTGAGATAAGACTTGATGTAATGCTATATATTAGTTAGCATCAACTCCCTTTCTGAAATATTAGTTAGCAAGATAATATTTGGAATTATCAGGTTTTCCACAATACATGCACACAACTTAAATACTAAATCATACTTAACACATCTTTCCAAGGCATTTTGTAATAAATCCTAAAACATACTCAACATATCTTTCCAAGGTATTTAAGTCTCAGACTACCAACTCCTTAGGTTTTGATTGAGATAAGACCTGATGTAATGCTACATATTAGTTAGCATCAACTCCTCTTTCTGAAATCAGGCCAACTAATAATTCTGTAAAAAATCAAAATATAGCTTCTTCATGGTTGATGATCATTAATTAATGATGACAACGGAACATATAAAAGTACAAGAATCAACAAAACTAAGAATAAATAAATGTGTCTTTTTACTAAGTATGTATATTTCCTAACTATGGTTTTAGCAGTCCATGCAATAATGAGATGATAGACTCAATTCTTTTGTACCTGGATTAAAAAATGATAGATTTACACATTTTAAGAGAAAATAAAAGAATATTAAGTGAACCGTCTTCATGTGCAAATTATTATAGTTAATCTGAGTTACTATATTCTTAAGCAAATTGTCTTCTTACGATATCCTTCAGCAATTTTATTACAAACCTAAAGGATATTATGTACATCCAAGATAGAATAATGAGGGTGCCTTTTGCGGCCCATGGGTTCCATGTGATAATTTAGGAAAGTGCAAAACCTACACGGTTCCACTATTACTTTGGTCAACAGTACAAACAATTGAATCCAAATAATTTATAAATATCTTATGGACTAGATGCTAGTTAGGAGCTAAGTCACCTTGATTGGCTAATTTCCACCATGAAGTTCAAAATTCACCAAATTCCAAGGGATAGCAAACAAATTTGTTCAAATTCAACCAGTAAATTCAGCGGAAGAGAAAGAATCTCATTCCATTAAAATTGCAGTTAAATTCACCTCTAAATTCATTCCTTTCAAGGGAAATTTGCTGAAATTCGTTTTTCTCATTGAATTAAATGGATGTACTGTGTAAGTTTACAGTTTACCTTATAAGAGGCTCAAGGCTAGGAAAACCAAGCTACAATTTTCCTCTTAACTGTATTGTATCCCTTAGAATCTATGAAACAGGACACGCCCCCCAGCCCCCGTGTCACGAATCCTACGTGGGGACACAGATTCATGTGGACACGAGTCGGACACGAATTTGATAAGTGTGTTGTGCACAGGACACCTGCCAAATTTGTGTCCGACACATGCCCTAGACATGTCTCAATTTCAGGACACGTGTCATGCATAGAAAAGGACCCAGACAAGTTTTCTCCTGCAAGTTGGAGCTGTACAGTGTTTTGGTGTGCAGAGGGTTATTTTGCCTTACTAATGCTATTTAAAGAGGTCCCCACCCCCTCCATTTCACCCACCCTAGTAATTAATGGTAATATTAAATTTTTAAAGTAAAAGTGAAAGTGACCTTCACTTTCACTTTTGCTTAAATTTTTAACATTACCATTAATTGTTTCAAGATGTTTGAGAGTGGTTACAACCTCATTGGACTTCATAAGAAGAAAGTAGAATTTTAGGTCCCATTCAAAATTCAGCAGAATTGACGATTTTCAGGATTTCAAGATTGGTAGGATTGCAATGTTTCCACTGGATTCTATCATGTATGAGGGTATGGAACTAGCATTTAATCAGGAGCACCATGCCCTTTATGTACCTCAATGTTGGTGGCATTGATTGTTGAACTCTTCTGTCATGACCCTAGTAAAAATGTACCATTCACTCAAGTATAAACTCTTCTGTTGAACTCTTCTCTTTGTCATCGTGTCAGGTGACTTAGCGGTGTATGTGCACCCCAACCTCCGTCTTATTTACACGCAGAGAGAAGAGTGGTTGAAGGGAAAGACAAAGATGTGGGATGTGTTTACTGAGGATATCGATTTGCACAATGTTATCCACCAAATTGCACTAAGATGGACTTACAGTTTAGCCGCCAAAGATTGAATATTCACATGTTCAAATTCGAAGTTCAGAAGTACAGCCGATCAATTTTGACCACCTTTTTTCGCATTTCCAACCCCTACAGGGCATTGTAATAAGATGAATTAGTATGATGAATTTGTTGAAGGCTTAGTCTCCTGAGACTTAGAAATGAGTGCATTACTCTAGAGTATTTTTTTACTTGTTAATCATATTTTGCTTTTTAGCAATTTATAATTTCCAAGTTTTTTCACTCAATTCCTCCAAAGATGGATTATGTAACTCATGGTTAAGCCTTAGCTTGGTCTTCTAAGTCTAGTGTCTAATGTATATTACCATACTAATCATCCTCCTAGAGTATCATGGAAATGCGGTAAGTCCCCCATAGGTTTCAAGTCAATAAAAAATTTCCCACAAAAACGGGATTTTTAATTGTAATTAGTCAATAAGTTAAAAAAGTGGTACTAGGAGGCATTATATGCCTTGGGGGTATTTGTTTTTGGACTAAGAATACCCACTTTACTTACGTATCCACTTTGTGAGTGAAAATAAGTGATTTTAATCACTAAAAATCAATTTTCTCTCAAAAAAGTCAATAAAAGGCAAAAAAAAAAAAAATCAGCAAGCCTTTAATTGAGGAAACATGTCGAGGACGCATTTCTCTCATGTCTTGAGTATAAAGAGAGGTGGCGAGTTGATTGAAGAAGGAAGGCGAGTTGGTTGTTGAGTTGTCCAAGGGAGGAGATCCCAAAGATACAACTCGCCCTTCCCTTGCATACTTGGCGCATTCTTGAAGAAGGGCATCAATCCCAATAGGGATGACTCACCCTCTTCTCCTACCTTTCCCCATGTGGCAAGTTACACCATGAGACACCTCTCCCACATGAGGCGAGTCACTTGGAGAGGTGTAAATCCATCCCTCCCTCATCTTGCCACTTGCCTCTCTCATTCAAGTCGCCCTCTTCCACTTGTCACACGAATTAACATTGGGATCTTAACCCAAATTGCTATAAAGCAAGGTCAACCCCTCCTCATTTGGTTAGTTGGAGTTTTGAGATTCGATGTGTGTTGATGTAATATTGTAATACTCTTTCATATTGGAATAAAGAAGACTTTGGAGTTCAAATTGGTGGCATGGATAGTGTGTGGATGCATGTGCTTAAGAGGTGACTTTGTTCTATTACATTTGTTATAGTATTTTGGTTTAAATTGGCCTTATAGGAGTACTATTACTCACTAGGATAGGATTGCTAAGCTAGCTTGATTAGTAATCTTATTATTTATCTATTCAAGAGATTCTATATGCATTATTTGTTTGGTTTAACCAATATTGTGTTGAAGTCTCTTTTTTAGGTGATATCATTTTCTAACCTATTTGCTTGCAATGTAGGAAGCATTTGAAGCCTCACTTGGAGATTTGGAGGATCTAGATTGACTATTCCATTCCTCTAAGACATTTGAAGAAGATCCCTCTTCATTCCACCAAAGGACTCCATTGCCCAAAGAAATTCCAAGCACAAGCTTGCTCTCTTTCTCCTTCAGTAAAATTTCTAATTTCTTGGTTACTTTAAATTTCATATGCGCTTTTGGATCTGAATTCTAATTATAAATCCTTAGTTTCTATTATGCAAGCATAAGATAAACTAGATCTGATTTTGTACTTAAAGTTTCGATCTAAAAGTCTAGATCTATTATAGGAAAAGGTAGTCTTTTTCTAAGTGCTTTCATTATATAAATTTGGCATTCAAGTGCTTCTAGTTTGTTGCTTTAAAACAGCAGCAAAATATCCTAAGTAAGCAAGTTTTCTAGCTTGATTTCCTTAGTTCCTTTTTGCAAATTTTCATAGAATTAACTTGGGATTTTTTTGGGTTTTCATACTAACATCCAAGACACTCTCAAAGTGTTTTGGGGCATCTTTTGTATTGGTTTGTTTGTTGTTTTGTGCAGGTTTGCAAATAAACAAGGGGAAACTCACCCAATTTTGGTGGATTAGGAGCTTCCCGAACCCCAAATGTACCTTGTACCTTTTAAAACCATTGTAAAAGCTTGTAAACTTCATTGATCCACTTCTATAAAGATCCAAAGTCTCCCAACGAGAGACCATTGTAGTTAAAGCAATAAAAGAGTGGGCTACACAGCACCCCACTATTTTTCCCCATAGAGGGGGTGGTGTCTTGTGGTGGGGTTGTGTGTTTTGCTCAATTTCTTTCATTTTATTTACTAATTTTCATCTAAGCAAAGATAAAATGAATACAACAACAATAATCACACTTAGTTTAGTTTTCATTTTGGATAGTAAATTCTTAATTGCTAGATTAGATTTCATTTTTGCAATTTTACCTTTTTTGGGGCAAATAAACCAGTCTCCTCATCTCCTCTGAAAAGAGGTTCGATAGTGTGGACTTAGTAATTAGAAAAATATTTATTTTCTTGTCATTTCAATTTCTTGCAAATAAACTAGTCCCCTCAGCTCCTTTGAAAAGAGCTCAGCTCCCCCTAGTATTGTTCCTAGCCCTTCCTCTGTGAACTTAGTCTCAATCTTTGGAAATAAGCTCATACAAAATCGGGGCTGGTCAGTGTGGGGTAGTATAATTAGGACAATCTCAAAAGAAGCTATTGCTTGGTGTAGAAAACAACATAAAGGGAGTGTGTGAAGTTAGATAGAACTCCTCGAGCTTGTTCCCCTCTATGTAGGACCTCCAACACCTTTATTGAGTTTGTTGGTGAAGCCATTTGGGTTTCGGTAAGCTCTCTGCAAATTTCCATATTAAAGGAATAGCCTCTCTAGAGGCCACATCTTAGATTAGCTTTGCTTTCTTGCAAATACAATCACATAAGCAATAAATTAATCTAACCAACCATAATCTAAAATTTTCAAGGACATTATCACAAGGCAATCTACATATTCAACAACATTACACTTGTCACAATTATTGGCACTGGTCTCATTTCTATATATTCAAAGCCATTTGCTTCAAGTACACACATTTCTTAAGTATTTTCATTTATCTTGAAGTATTTCTTTTGCTTATTGTCATTTACTTGCATGTATCAACAGTCATTTGAGTATCTTTTTTAGGCAAGTATCTCTTTATTTAAGATCTCTTTTATAAGTAATTGTTGTGAATAAAAGATATATGTTGATAGTATAGATTTGTCTTTTGTGTATTGTTCTTTGTGATAATACTCCTAGAATACTAGTTTTGCTTAGATTTAATTTTCAATCCTTAGAATATTTCATTTAGGGATTTTTATCACACAGTTTGTAGCAAGGATAGAAGCTTAAGGTTTGAAGGTCAAGCTGGCGTAACAAGAACTAATCCCACCCAATGTCACCACAATGGGTTGGTTCTTTCTCTTTACGGAGATGAGGCCAAGGGGAGACATCCCCGATGACCTGGGGCTTTGAGAAGGCAAAAAGGATAATAAGACAAAGATAAATTTCCCTCCTCACAGATCACCACTGAATAGATAGTCCTGGCTAAACAGCCAATAATAAAGTAAACCCCCCCAAAGATATACCTACCTGGGACAAAGCAACAGCAAATAATATATGCAAGCTAGTTCAATGGGTTAGTACTTCATATAAATATGTGACTATCTGATGAACATATAAGCAATTTGACAATAAATGTTGACGAAGTCAATGTTTATCAATAGCAATGAAAATTATCACTTCACCAATAAATATTGGAACAATATGGCATTCAATGCAACCAATCAACACTTCATTCAATAAATTCCTTAAATCACCATTCAATTTGCTTATAAAGTAAAACGTTAGTTGCACAAATGATATAATAGCCAAGGATGACGGCATCAACAGGTTAGTTAGGTTATTTCTTAGGCTAGGGTTTGATTCAAAGAGTTTTGAGAATTGTTTGTGATAAAGGTCACTTCATCGCATGAGGTCTTAGGATTAGTGCATTAGGGTTAATGGAGTCAATAGTGTAGGACGCAAGAGCTGAAGGAGACAAGGTAAGTAGGTCAAGGACTAGAGGGAAAGGCTTTGGAGTGTTGCTAGAGCAAGGCCCCAAAGTCAAAACCCTAGGGGAGAGAGGCTCACCTTGGTGTAGATAAACTAGGCCTCGGTGCTCTCTCCTCCTTCCTTAACTCAATGGCAAAAATGTTACCTATGGGTGCCTTTGTAGAAGGCAAGTTGTACCAGTCATGGATGCATTTTTTCCAAGCCCATTCTTGCCTTTTATTCTTCATTCTTTTATTCTTTTATCTTTTATTGTTTTTTGTTCAAGAGCTAATCAGGGGACACTGCCCTGGCGTGGTGACCAGTGGTGACAGCGTTACCCACAAGTATTTTCACAGAAATGAGAAGGTTGGCTCGTGATGAGACCCCCTTTCCCTTGGCCATGCAACCAAGAGTCAATGCCTTGGCGTGGTGACCAGCTAATGGCAATGCCATACTGTTAGATACCCATGGACCTAATAGGCTGGCTCGTGATGAGACCCCCTATCCTCTGGTTAGGACTTGTTTTATTATTTTTCCGGGTCCCTCTTGTTTCTTGCTGAGAAGTTGTTTATTGCTTTCTCGGGGATCCCTAGGCAAAGCATCTCGAGGTTTTATTTTTAGGCTTTTATCTTTTTCCAGCTTGCTTTTACCTTTTGGGCCTTTAGCCCCTTCTTCCCACGAGATAAGGTGTAATCCTGAAAATAGGTCAACCCAATGTCTAGACAAGTGCAATGGGATAGGTGAGCGAGAAACAAGATGGAAAAGTGGTGCCATGATGGGAGCGGACGATGGCTTTCAAAAATCTCCCCCAATGGCAAACCAAAACCTACAGACACAGGCTTGCTAGGGCACCCTGTCAATCCCCCCAAACATGGTCAAGTGGGCAAGTGTAAGATCCAAGCAATTGTTAGAAATAAAAAGGAATCAGATGCATACATTCAATGGTTTTGACGATCAAAGTGACACATACCATGATACCGGGACCAATTACCTCATGGAGCAAGAACCTTCTCTAACACAGGACCAAGCCGATGGTGATGGATGTCGTTGCTGCCGACAAGATAAAGATGCTGGAAGAAAGAAAAGGTGGGCCCTCCAGGGCCAAGCTAAAGTCAATCCTTCTCTTGGTACTCCATGTCTAGGACCTGTGGGCCTCGAGGCATGATCTCCTAGTTATCCCTGAAAGTGGGGGATAACAGGGACTACCTCCCTTGGCTTCGCTAGGAGTTGGCCTAGACGGAGGAGTCGAGGATCATGTGACAGCACCTTAACTCGAGACTTGCCCCCAAGCACACACCAAGTGGATTGAAGATTTCTTCCACGTTACCCAGGTGGGTATAAAGGCGGCAACAAACAGTGATGTTGAGTTGAGATTAGCCAACTTGGATCTTAATGATCCAGTGCTAGAGCCGGAAACTTTTGATGATGATGATCCTCTTGAGGGGACATCCTCCACACTAGTAGATGCACAGATTGCATTGGATATAGAGGAGGAGGATGGAGGAGAGAGCAGTGGCAGTGATGCTAATCTTGATGATTATGACATGGAGGACTACAAGTGATGCTAATCTTGATGATTATGACATGGAGGACTACTGACAGTCTCGACTCATGAGCTATGAGATTCTTCCATCTACGGTTCTAGTATCTACCCTATGGTTATTTTGTATTTTTCATTGGCATTCCCACCTATAGTATCAGTGACTCTAACTCAGTATCTATGTACATTGTAATACATTTTGATTTTGATGACTTAATGAGATTGAGAATGTTGCAGCTAATAGTTCTAATTTCTTATGTCCATTGTTTGTCATTTGATCATCATTGATGTTACAATGTATTATGTTACATCTTTTGTATGATGTAAATCTTCTAGCTTGTCACAAAATATGAATCTTTGTCTATATTTCATTTTTGTATGTTTAATTTTCAATTTTTTTTCATATATATATTTTTTTCCAAAAAACAAAAAAATTAAATATATATATATATATATAAACGTGTCCTTCGTGTCCTGTTTCTGGGGTCTCCATGTCATATGTCGGACACGTATTCCCATGTCAGTGTCATTGTTTCAGGTGACTTAACTTCGAATGTGCTGTGCTACTGCATATGCCCTGGCCACTCCCACGAATGGTTGCCCTCAAATGTATGGTCAATACTTGAAGATTCTCTGCAATAACCAGAACACATTCTTTGAAATGGTTGCCAGAATCGTCACAGGCTACAGCATCAGAATGTCGCTGCACAGTCAAATATTGTTTGACAGTCTATCATATCCCTTTGTCTTTGTTGACCAGACCACTGCCTTGAATTACCTATTCATGTTCCCAAACTATATATATATATATATCATAAGTTTCAATTATAGTAACTTAAAAAATGTGGTTCAGTTAAAAATTAGTATAAACTTCTATATATTATAAATTTAATTTATGTACTTGTAATTTATTATTTTATATAGTTAAATTTACTATTTGTATTATTTTATAGAGGTTCTATTAATATCATTATGGAATTTAAAGATAAATATATTTAAGTTCTCTAATTAAATACATACATACGTACATATATGTTCACACTTTAGGGCAAATTTTATCAGAAGTTCTTGGCTAGGCAAATATTTCTCGAACTCTATTGTTGTTGATTTCGAACACGAACCAGGTAACCTAGCTTACAACAACTGGTAATCAAGAATTATCATTGAAGGAGAATAATTTGATGAAGTGTATAAATTCTGTTTAGATGGCAAATACAAAATGGCTCAGAATGACTATCTTCAGTAAGAATCGATCAAAGGAAATTCCTGATAATTTAGGATAATGGAAAAGAGTAATGAGGGCAGACTGATATTCTAAACTCCCTTTAAGAACCACTTAACTATGGCAATATCAAAAAACTCCTAAGAAGAACTAATTCTAGAAAAGCTGGAGCAAGAATTTCTGAATTAACAATGAAAAAATAAAGACATAAACTACTGGACAATGTCTCTTTTAGAGGCAAGTACAAGACCTTCAATTAAATGATACCTGACAAGAACAGATATCAGCTACAGCATGTCTTAATGCAAAAATAAATGAAGATCAAAAGCCATTTACTTGAGAAACGGCAAGAGTATATTTATCAATACACCATATCCAGATTGAAATTGCTCCTAAAATAACTGGATATCAAAAAGAAAACAACACAGTATAATACACATTTAATTTTCATAGGCACCAACTACAATATTTTATACTACAAAAACAAGTGTATAAACAACAATAATTCAACTGAATGACCAAAGACAACATGTTCCCTACCTTCTTTTGAGTGATATCAGGGATGTGCCCACCTCCAATACAACTTGAAGATACACCAGAGTTACTGAATTTTGGATCCCATCTTTCTCTCGGATATTCTGTGGCATCCTGGGGAGGTTCAATATATCCATTCGATCTGTTATGCTTAAGCAGAACACGCTGCTTTGAAACTGGAAGTGTTTCTAACAAACTATCCTCAACTCTTGATTGAATAACCGGTCTCTTCTTGAGATTTGCACCCCAATGATCAGGCTTGTCATAGACTGCATCACTAACAGCTCCAACATCTTTATTAGGTCCCACATGTTGCCCATAATCATAACATGTCTGATTAGAACCTTGCTGGTAGAAGGTTACTTGGGGATGCACTCGTTTATCAGAAATAGGGTTCTCTTCTAGCTTTTCTGAAGGGCGAGGGCGAGTGCGCATGCTGCGCTTCCGCTTGGTTTTTGGTTGCAAAACTTGTTCCTCTTCACCGTCTTCCCTCTCATGGACCCAACTTCCAGATTGTTGGAACTCCATGTGTGAATCACCAGATGCGACAATTTCACCTTCCTCTAGCTCTTCCACCTGTGACATGGCAATAGTAAGTGATAAATTTAGTACAGATCAGTGGAATAAATTCCAATAGATTAGAATCACTTTCAGATCATTCCATACTCACCATTGGTTTTGGTTGGGTTGCAGGTTTGGCTTCTAGTGCAGCCAAAGATCCAAATTTTTTAGCAGTCCTCGTAGGGGAAACCTGTCCTACATTCACTTTTCCATTCCGAAATGATGATTCTGATGAAGCAGCCTCGCCTTCATTGCCCCCTTTAACAACATTCTCCACAACTTCTGTGACCCTAGTTTCCTCATCCTCACCTCCATCGGATTCTAGTTGACCTTCTTCAGATTGAACTCTATCATTAAGCACTGGATCGGCTGCCCTGCTGTTCTCTTCATCTTCTAATTCTTCTTTTATTTCCCCCTCTTCTTCATGTGTAGATGAACCATCTTTCTCTTCTGTACTTACTTCAATTTCCTCGTCCCCTTCATCAACAGATTGCATGCCTCTGTGTTTATTAGGTAGCTGTTTCTTGTTACTAGATGAAGCTTTAGGGAGTTTTCTATTGGAAGCATTTTCTATATTGGCTGATTTCTTCTCAGGAATGGTTATGGGGGGCATTGCACATAATTTATCCTCTTCTTCTTTAGTACCAATAGGTACCACTAAACCCCTATTTAATGCCTGCTTAGACATAGCTTCTGTAGCAGCATTTACTTCTCTTGAGCCCACACGTAACCACTTAGGAATCTGACGATGCTTTATCATCTCACCAGGCCAGTTAATCTCCTCATCCATCCGGTCAAACAGCTCCAGCTCTTCTTTGCTTCTAGCAATTAAACGATTTACTTCCTGCATTGAAGGAACATTATGCACGGTTTCTTGGTACCTCTCTTCATCATGTAAAAGAGTCTCTAACGTCATACGCCTCTCTTCTTGTGTTGTCCTTTGATCAAAACGACCTGCATTTATGACCTCATCTGCCATATCAATTTTATACTGTTGGATGTTGTTACGAACAAGGCTTTCCACAGAACCCATATATCGATCTTTACCAGCAAGATCATCCTCGTCATCTATTGTTCCCCCAGTTCTGAGTTCATCTTCTTTCTGGTAGCTTGATATTGTTTCTACAACAGCTTCCAAGTATATAACTCTGACTTCTCTCTTCTGACCAATTCTATGAGCCCTAGCTACAGCCTGCTCTTCATTTTTCGGGTTTGGATCAGGATCATATATGACCACAGTGTCTGCTGATTGAAGATTCAAACCCCTTCCCGCTGCACGGATACTAAGTAAGAATAAAAAACATTCAGAGCCAGGCTTGTTAAAATCATGAATAGCTGATTCTCTATCGTCTAGGCTAGTTGTTCCATCAATCCTTCTATAATGAAGGCGGCGCCATTGTAGGTAATCTTCCAATATATCCAGCAACTTTGTCATTGTACTGAATAGGAGGACGCGATGTCCTGCTTTGTGGAGTTTGATGAGAATTCTATCCAGAACCCAAAGTTTTCCACATGATCGCACAACATAATCATTAGAATACTCCATACGGTAAGGATAGCTGAGTAAAGGATGGTTGCAAACCTTTCGCAGCTCCATACACCTGTTCTGCAGTGGAACATATGCTCTAATCTGTCTCTTGGAATTGCCTGCTACTCTCCTGGCCTCAGTCTGGGGATCAAGCCTAATACTGCCTGTTGCTTTGATCCAATCATAAATAGCACCCTGAAGGGCTGACATTTTACATTTCAACACCACTGAAACCTGTCGACCACAACAACTACATGGTCAGCAACAAAGCTGCATTAAATGACATAAGATGTTACAAAGCATATTATTCTCTTTACCTTCTGTGGTAGTGACCCCTCTACATCTTCAACCCGACGACGAAGCATAAAAGGTTCCAATATCTGGTGCAATCTGTGAATTATAATCACTTTCTTCTCAGTTTCAAGCCAATCATCTTCAGGGGACTGAGAAGAAGGCCCATCCTTTTGAAAGGGTTTTGAGAACCAGTCATGGAAAGCTTTGCGATTGTCAAATACCTCAGGTAAAAGCAAGTTTAGAAGAGACCACAGTTCCTGCAAATCATTCTGCATTGCAAGAAGTAAATCAGCTCCTACTTCATGCTACAAAATAAATACAATCTTACAAAGCACAGAAAATATGTAATTATATCCAGGTAGTAAAAATTGTTGATAATCACTCTCGTAGCGGTATGCATATGAATCATATTCAACTTTAATTATATCCATGTTATTTTGCTTTCCATTTTTTGTATACTGATAAGCATGGTGACCTGAGGCCTCTACCACCAACACTGAGAAGGTAGCACCTTCATCAAATATAAAGCACAGCTGAATGGAGATATAGAAGCCTTAACATGTTCTTTTGAGGATGAGGGGCTTCACAATAGTAATGCACAGATGGAGCTCTTGGCAAAAACAATCAGATCTGTGATGACATTTTCTTGAAGTTGAAATGACTCATGGGCATAATTTCCATAAGCAAGGCGGTAGAACTCTCATCTTTGCATGGATACGAAAAATGTAAAGTTACTCAAGAGTCAAACCTACAATGATTTTTGAAGCTGCTCACATAATGCAGCATTTCCAGAGGCTTATGAAGCAGACAGGGGGGTGTAGAAGATCTCCGGGAGCAGTTGATCCACTCAAGGGAGAACGAAAGAGTGAATCTGATGATGTTGAAGAATACCAGAATGGATCACCTCCAGCCATCGGAATGGCAGATGACAGGCTTAGACAACAACGTGCACAAATCAAAGGAATGAAAGTCTAAAAGTGATCAACACCCATGTACAAAGAACTGGCATATTAAAACGCCAAAAATTCTGATTTATGTAACCCAATTCGACCTTCAAGTAGCAACCTTAAGTTATGGCCTTGATTCAAACTGTTTTGCCCGTGATTCACACTGTTTTGCTCGTCTGAAGTTTCATCTAGGGTCACCCACAATCTGTCCCCAGCTAGGGTCACATAATGCAGCATTTCAAGAGGCTTATGAAGCAGAAATGGGGTGTAGAAGATCTCTGGGAGAAGTTGATCTACTCAAGCACGAAGGCTAGAACAAATGAGTGAATCTGATAATGTTGAAGAATAACAGAATGGATGACCTCCAGTCATCGGAATGGAAGATGATAGGCTTAGACAACAACTTGCACAAATCAAGGAATGAAAGTCTAAAAGTGATCAACACCCACGTACAAATAACTGGCATAAGGTACAATCTGTCCCCAGCTAGGGTCATTCAAAATCTATCTGCAATTTCAATGCTAAATTCATGGCCCTCACTGCAACTTCTGTAATAGCAGGTCTGCACCCATGTTGCAACCTAACTGTGCCACTCTGGGACATTTGTCAATGTGTCCTGTGCCTGTGAATCCTTTCATCTGTCTCTATATTGTCCAGTGATTCTTTCTCTAGTCATAGAGTACAACTCTTTTCTGTGGATTCCATGCTCAAGCTGTGCTCTCAGGTCACACATGTATTATCACACTTCTCCAAACAATTTGCATGCTATCTCATATGCCTATATTCTCTCTCATCGACTCAATTCATGCCTTCTTTGAAATTTTATATATTCTTGAAGTTCGACCTTTATAAATAATAGTTTCTCCAAAAAGAAATTGAATATATGTTATGGTTGGCCTAGAACATATACTTATGTTTTGTAATTGGTCAGATTGTCCTCTTTTGTCAAATTCATGTACTTTAGCAGTCTCTCAGTCTGTCTCTGATCAATGCAGACCTTAGGCCTTCATTCGCTTTTTCCCTGGCACTTCCTCACCATGAGCTCTAATACCACATCCAGCTTACACACACAGAGAGAGAGAGAACATTAGACAGAAAGTACACCAATAGATTACAGAGAATTATTGCTTGATGATCGATGTTTTAATACTCGGACTCGGACTTCAACTCGGCCACCTATCAACCCGGTCTTTGACTCAGACTTGGATTGACTCGGACAGATTTGATTCCAGTGACTAAGTTAACAAAAAAATGCATAAAATAATTAAATTTTAATGAAAAAAATTATTTTAAAGACTCCAAACCATTAGAGACAAAATATGCAAAGTTTGCTCGTCTATATACCATGTAAAGGTAATTATACCAAAATGGCACCAAGTGCAATACAAATCAACAACAAAATACATAATCAATGAGGCTCTAAAGGGCCTCTAGAGTCCAGAAAACATGCTACAAGCTACTGGCCTACTACAAAATACATAGTACATATCATTGATCAAAATGATCAATCATCAAACTCATCACCACTGCTAGAAATGGGTACATGTTTGCTAAGGCCATTGTTAAATTTATAAGCAGCTGCGAGAGCCATTCTCCTGGAGGATGGCTAAGACCCTAGATAAGTCTAGGGCCCCTAGTGCACTCCTGGGGTACTTGGTCTAGGACCAAACAGTCAGTGCCATGGCAAAAGACCCTTGCAAGGGCCCCCAGTATACGACTGGGGTTTTTGGTCTATGACCAAGCAGTTAAAGCCCCTAGATAAGCCTAGGGCCCCTAGAAAAATCCAGGGTACCCATGCATACGGCATGGGTTGATTCTTGGTCTATGACCAAGCAGTTAAAGCCCCTAGATAAGCCTAGGGCCCCTGGAAAAGTCCAGGGTACCCATGCATACGGCATGGGTTGATCCTTGGTCTCTGACCTTGG
>SNQJ01S0017763.1:129561-163894 GCA_010110895.2 Picea sitchensis
AATGACTATAATAACGCGTGGCATTCTCCAGCATCAACTGCACATCTGCGGCAAAGTCAAGAACACTTCCATATTCAAAGTGATCAAGGCGTTCTTCTATTGTTCGAGCATCAATAGGGTTCCCTATAACCCTATAGTAACCTGGATTCTCATTTCTCTTGGGAAGCTCCATAAAGAGCTCTGTGTATCGTCCATCCTTGTTGACTGTGCCTTGCAATCTAGTAAAAGCATTCTTACACTGCATTAAAAAAACAAGAAAAACTATTATTTTTCAGGCAACAAGGATGGATATGATATTTTAGATATTTTAACAATAGAATAGATCATAGCTAGGGCTAGGATATTTTAGTAATAAGTCTTAACAAAGGAAAGTCTGACATGTCTTGCAACTTTCTTACAATTAAAATGAGGCGTCTCAAAACACACAGCCAAAATACATTCCATGATCATGAAAAAGAATACAAAATTGTAAATTTAGGAATTTTCCAGGTTGCTGCAGACTATTAGCTTGAATTCTAACAAACTGCAGTGATTCTGTTCCAATGGAATTTAACTGCTGTTAAATGGTATGCTTTGATGTCATTAAAAGAAACCAAATTGCAGAACGAAATCCCAAAGTTCATTGGCATATGAATCATAAAAAGTTAAAAACCTTTATAAATCCATGACAGAATAAAAATGGTGATAACATTTCTAAACTTAGCATTAATGCTTTTTCCACTGAAATTCCTAAAACATACTCAACATATCTTTCCAAGGTATTTAAGTCTCAGACTCCCAACTCCTTAGGTTTTGATTGAGATGAGACTTGATGTAATGCTATATATTAGTTAGCATTAACTCCTCTTTGTGAAATATTAGTTAGCAAGATAATATTTGGAATTATCAGGTTTTCCATAATACATGCACACAACTTAAATACTAAATCATACTTTACATCTTTTTTTCAAGGCATTTTGTAATAAATCCTAAAACATACTCAACATATCTTTCCAAGAGGTATTTAAGTCTCATACTACCAACTCCTTAGGTTTTGATTGAGATAAGACTTGATGTAATGCTACATATTAGTTAGCATCAACTCCTCTTTCTGAAATCAGGCCAACTAATAATTCTGTAAAAAATCAAAATATAGCTTCTTCATGGTTGATGATCATTAATTAATGATGACAACGGAACATATAAAAGTACAAGAATCAACAAAACTAAGAATAAATAAATGTGTCTTTTTACTAAGTATGTATATTTTCTAACTATGGTTTTAGCAGTCCATGCAATAATGAGATGATAGACTCAATTTTTTTGTACCTTGATTAAAAAAGGATAGATTTACACATTTTAAGAGAAAATAAAAGAATATTAAGTGAACCGTCTTCATGTGCAAATTATTATAGTTAATCTGAGTTACTATATTCTTAATATCCTTCAGCCATTTTATTACAAACCTAAAGAATATTATGTACATCCAAAATAGAATAATGAAGGTGCCTTTTGTAGCCCATCGGTTTCATCATCCATGTGATAATTTAGGAAAGTGCAAAACCTAAATTAAGGCTAAGAAGACTGTTTCTGCAAAATCTCTGAAGCCTAAAGCGGAAAAAAAAACGAAGGCGAAGCCCGCCGGTAAGTCAGCTAAAGGCGGTTTCCGAGGGGAAATCAGCACCCCCTCCGGCTACAGACCCGACTCCGGCTCCTCCAGCTTCTACCCCAAAGGTTCAAAAAACCGTGTCTGTCGCTTCAGTTAAAAAGGAGAAACTCTCATCTTCAAAGGCGGCCAAGTCGAAACCGTTCAAGACATCGACTCCTGCGCAGTCCACTTTTGCACCGAGAAAATATCCGAGAGCCGCACCCCCTGCTGCTTCCAAGAAGCCCATCACCAGCCCCCCTCTAAAGAAGAAGAAGACCGCTTGAAATTAAAGCGGGAAACTGGAAGACGAAGAAAGTTGTTTCGGGGATTTTGTATTATGAGAGAACAACGTCATTTTATGTGGAGTCAGGCAACAGAAAATGATGATGATGAACACAGATAGCAGACACGAAGGAATGAAGAAGGAAGAGAAGGTGTTTAACTGAATCTATACCATCTTTAGAGAAATGGATTTCAGAGTAATTGTTGTTAAAAAAAAAAAATATTTTAAAGTCTGGAACTATCTTTTGTTCGGTCTATGCTTATGACAATGGAAATCACTTTCTCTCACAGATTTCCTGAAGGAACTCTCCTTTTAAGCCATGTACTATAATTTTCTTTGGTTAAATAATGTTTCCCAAGGAAGCCTACCACGATGGGTCTATTATCAAGGTTCGAGCCCGGTGTTATCACCCGTTCTGGGTTGAGTTACCCATGTTTCGGTCGACAAAGCTATTAACTGTTTGATATCACTGTTATTAAGTCTAAATAATGGAGACTTTAATTTAACTTGGTGACATAGCTTTGCATTAAAATATGCATTAAAACTGCAGAATAAGGTTTTGAATTTTACAAGTTGCATTGTCGTCTTTTCAGTAATAATATCAATGGAGTTTTTGTATCTTGCTCCTGCCAGTGTAAAGAGATTTTTTCCTCCTTACAATGGGTAAAGTTCTTTTGTTTTAAAGGTCTTTTGTGGTATTGTTGTTTTATTTTTTGTTACGAAATATTTTAACACCGACAATGTACCTAGTTCCATGAAGATTTAGTTTCATTCAGCTTAGATTCATTATACATTTTGAATAACAAACAACCCTCAATTATTATCTCTTGACAAACATTATTCATTACTTGTGCATTTAGTTATATTAAGTTTCATTGTTCAATATGTATTTCAACCCTTGTTATTTTTATTTTATTTCATTTCCAATTTATTATCGTACTCATTCATTTCTTTGTCATGAAGGATGAATAAATGAATATGAAAATCTTTGAATGTTATTTTTTTTAATTCGTCTGTTATTTTTGTTTGAATATTCATCCTTTACTCTTTATTTTTCTATAAAAGAAATGACATACACTTTCACTTTAAATTTAGATTTCACATAAACTTTCACCATGTGATCAATGCGGGATGCCCCTCCATCACGGAAATTAGAATTAGCATAAACTTTAATTGTGTGAACAATGTTGGATGCTCCTCCTGCAAGGAAATTAGAATTCACATTAAATTTAACTGTGTGAACAATAACGGATGCCCTCCCTGCACAGAAATTAGAATTCGCATAAACTTTAACCGCGTGAACATTGTTGGATGCCCTTCCTGCACAGAAACTAGTATTATTCATTGCTTTTGTCCGTGTATTTCTTTTGAAATTCACAGACCCCTTTCCTTTACTCTTTATTTTGTCAGTGATTTCTCATTACTTTTCCTACGCCCAATCCACCTCCCTCCCTCCCTCTCAATCAACACTTCTTTTCTCCCCCCTCCTCTGCTCTGAGGCCTCAAGAACGTTCTGCTCTGCTCTGAGGCCTCAACAGTGGATTTCTCTCTTTGTTCTTCTCTAAGGCCTCAAGAACATTCAGAAAGCCATGGATATCTTCACTCTAGTTTTCCAACTGATGTAACTGATGAAGGATGTTCTTGACGAGGACGAAAACTGTGAAATTTCGCAAACTGATTTCATGCTTCTGGAGGATCTTCTGCTCGACATTACCCCCGTCTTCCAACGTCAAGGAAAGAGGCCCAGGAGGCCTTCAATATTTGGTTGCAACTACTACATAATTCCCTTAGAGAGGCATATAACATACTCCATCGCTACGGTCCATCCCAACGACAATTGTGTCTCGACTATCTCATGTGAAAACCAAGGAGACTCTTCAAAGAAATCAAAGAACGGAAGGTACTTTTTTATTACCTCTGTCAAGGCCTTCAAAGAGACTTTTCAAAGTTTGTTAATGCTCACCAGATTGTCAACATAGATCTGATTCCACCTATGAGTGTATAAGAGTCAAGACAACCGTGTTCCTATCGAAATAGAGGAGTATGCTACGAATATTGCGGACGAGTGTAAAGGTATTCGTTTGTCCATAACCTTAGTCGTTGCAACAATGAGGGGCAAAACCAGAGTAGATGAATAGGAGACTTCTTTCTCTTCGATGAAAAATGCAGATCCTTCTTTTCCAGATACTCTACATCCACAACTCCATCGACTAATAAGATGGAGTTATGATGCTTTGCCCAATTCAAACATCAAAAATTGTTTCCTATATTGTGCTATGTATCCCAAAGATGAAGAAATTCCTATGTAAGAACTCGTTAGAATGTGGATTGCAGAGGGGCTTGTGAGGAGAAAACAGGAGAACTACTTAATGGACATGGCGATTGGGAACAGTTACGTAAACCTTCTTGTGGATCATTGTTTCTTCCAAAATGCTACTGAGGAGCTTGATGGTAATTGGGAGCTTCTATGTCGACAATGTATAAGAGTTCATGATGTTATTCGTGAGATGGAAATATATATTGGCGAGAAGGAGGAGAATTGTTTATTTAAGGAAGGCCAATGGCTGCAAAACTTTCCAATGATTCAGGATTGAAAAAGGATGTCACTTTCCAATAATCTCCCCACTGAGTTACCATGTCCAAAACTGGTGATTCTCATCTTATCTACTCATCATTCAATTGAACAACTTCCATTAGTCCATCTCACGTCTCTCAAGGTTCTCCATCTACACTCCAATTACAATTACTACAATTTCTACATCAGCAACATAATAAATTCAATCCCATCGTCAGTGGAGCAACTAAAACAGCTTGAGTTTCTCAGTTTACAACGACTCCAGAGTATCCAGGATTTGCCTGAATAGATATGCCATCTTTCTTCCCTTCAGATTTTGGATCTTTCTTATTGTGGAGAGCTACAATCATTGTCGTCTAAGATAAAATGCTAGTTAAGCATATTTATTGCAATATTTTATAACTAAATCTAAAACATCTTTTAAAACTTGTATAACTATTATTGGTGGTGTCCCCACCTGGCCTACTGGCACAATTTGTCTATTCATCATTATGCACTATTGATTTATGTCTTTGAAAATGGAAAGCTTAATTTTTGGAATTATTGTGTTAATGTGAGGGTGGGAGTAGCAGTGGGGCTGGGGGGAGAAATTAGTGAAAACATAATAAGTTTCAAGGAAGGGGGTGTGTTGACGGTCGATTATGACACATCGTCAATTGGAAGGGAATAGTTCGGTCCGAGGTTGTCTAAATAACCCAATCCGTTTGGAATAACTACCCCTGACAGGTTTAATGGCTTTGTTAGCCGATAAAGGGATATAATCTAAACTACGAAAATAAAATAACTAACTATGCATTAATGAAGAACTACTATATACATTCACTATTCTCACTTTTATATACAATATATACAAATAAACAGGTGCAAGATTTATGAGAAACCTTGTAAACTATGGTTGTACAAGAGAACCAAATCTTAGGAAAAATTAAATAGATCTAGAACATTCTACTAATCTAATTTTAACCTTGAAACTAAAAAATAAGGAAAATGAATGAATGTAAATAATAATGTTTTAACTTAAATAAACAAAGTATTTAAGCTTAAATGTTAATTTACATTCATAAAATATAAATCAAAACAAATAGCAAATCATTAACCTATGTTTGGCCAGTATTTAAAGAGAACTTTTGGTTGTGCCTTCCTTTATAACGTTGCTCCAACAACCTGTTTGTTAAGAGAAATATATAGCAGGAGGTTGTGTAATTCTAAGATTATGACAGTGTCAGGATGAAAATCACTTTGACTGACAATTTAAATCTTATTTAAAATGAAAAAATAACAACTTTCAAATCATGATTCTTAGTGAAGATATAATAGACTAATCGACAATAAGAAAAATCCCAATTTAACAATTATATCTTTACAAATCCAAATTACATGAATAAATTGAATATAATATAAGATTTGTATCAAAATAATACAATCACCAAGACTAAGATAATTGGGATAATAGATTGTTAAAGATTGACAAAATTAAATCATAAATGATAACAATTAACCATGTATTGATAAAACATACTAAAATTAATTTAAATCAATGCATAATCAATTACTCAAAGAATATGAACCATAATCAAAATATATTATAATGAAAACAAAACCCTTTTACTCACAGGACAAAATCCATTAAGCAATATGGAATTTCATATTCTTCTTCGAAAACACTGGTCCATTCTCCCAAAAATTCCAACCATCTGTTACTCATTTTGAAAAGAAAAAATTTACAAAATAAAGGATAAAAATCTTCCTCTGAATTTCTTGGATCTCCTTTGGCTCTGAACTTTCTCATATATTTATGCAATGAATGAATAGTCTGGGCATCACTAACAATTTTCGCCACCTAGAATTTTCCTCGTAAAGAAACAAAAATATCTCTCAAATCACGCATTTTATTGGGAAAAATCTCGCTTGTAAGCTAAATGGGTCCATTCTACAGATGGGTTTTCATTCGTTTCTTGAGATTCCTCACGGTTTGTTTGTAATCAGTCCTGCAAAATCGTCTTCTTGTTCTTGAATGCATTTCCAAATCTTATTTGTTGTTGCTCATAAATTATTTGCAGCAATCCAATGTTATTTTTGGATCAATTATCTTGAACGTATTTAGATAATAAAATCAAGCCATGATCAGATCTGTACATATCTGATAATACTTGTGAAATAAAAATAAACCAATTTAATAACCTAAATATACAAATTGTAAATAAAACAAAATCTAGAACAATAAAATTAAAATGAATTTAAACTAAAAGCTAGCTATGTAAACAAATATTGGTTATATTTTCCTTTCAAATATGATCTTAAAATTCTAGAAGTTTCATGTTGATGGAGAGGAGAAAAATATTAATTTTGGGTTTCCACAAAATCAATCAAATGATAGATAATTTTTTTTTATTTTTTATTTTTTATTTTGAAATGAGATGCAAAATGAAAAAAGAATTTAATTAATTAAACCTACCAAATGATTTTGTGAAAATGAGAAACCAACCTAGATATTATTTGATGAAGTATTGAACCCATTATTCAGAATAGTCAAACTTACTAATAAGCAAAAGATGAAAACATAGTTATAATTTAAACGAAAGTAAACAGTTGATAAAAAAATAATGTTTTTGTTTAAATTGAGATTTCTATGCTCGCCTCTCCTTCATTCAAATTTGATCAAATGTGAAAAAATGTCATAGAAAAGATGTGTCACAATAAGCTTTATTCCTGTAAAATCACTGTTATTAATCCATGTCTTCAACCAAACCATTCTCATAGAAGATAAATTCAATAAGGAAGAGGTAATAACAAACTCCCAAATTATGAAGCTCGTCCATCAACATCAAAATTTGTAGAAAGCAAATCAAAATGGCATTTGAATTTCATGAAATTCAAACCAAACAAAAGAAAAGAATATAAACTCAAACCAACCTCGAAACAAAGCAAACCAATACCAATCCAATCAAGTCAAAGGGAAACAAAAGAAGAATCCAAGTAAAATTTAGAGGGACCCTAGATTTTGATTAAAGAAAAAGAAGGGGGTTGTTGCGGGCAACCAACAAGGTGCGAGTGAGGGTAGGGAGAGGGGGGACAATGTGAATTTCAAGGGCGGGGGTGGCATGGGACAACGTGCATTTAAAATGCACATTGTCCCCCCCACAAAAAACTTGCATTTCAAATGCACATTGTTCCGACCCCCATCCCCATACAAGATGGTTATTTCAATTTCATCAAGTTGGCTTTGTAGAATCCTAGTGGATACTTAGAAGTCTTGTTCATTAAGTTGGCCACTATGCTTGTAACTAGCTATGATAAAAAAATTAGACAAAAAAATCGAGTTGGAGTATCATAAATTATATAGATTATACACATCGATGTTTGCCCTTGTTTATGAAATTGTGGTAGCATCATTTCTTTGCATGGGGCATCATCGTAGTTTCTTTGGTAAATAGAAAATGTACAAGTGTCTCAATACAATGGACAAATGGACTAGTTCTGTGAATTGTTGTCTTAATTGTTCATGGAATTGTTTTCTATCTTTATGTAGGGCCCCTTATTTTCCAATTACCTACCAAAAACATAGTCTAGTTTTGATATCAAATGTAACATGCACACACACAATGTGGTACTATGATATATGCTTCAATATGCCATTTTACTTGTGTTATTTCATTCATTATTTAGTATTGTTTATAAGTATTTTATAAGAGCCCAACGATGAGCTTCCTAAAGATAATGCAAGGTGGTGCAATCCTCCCCTTGAGCACTTTGATATCTCATAACTCATTTTCTAATGCATTTCCAAGGTACCATCCCTCTTCAATACAAAATTTTTATGAGTTATGTTGGTTCTATTAAATTTATTATAGTTTCATATTTTGTCATATGGATTTTGAATTATAGTGGTATTTCATTTTTTTTCTTGTTCTTATTTGGTGTTTGCTACAAAGAAGAGATATTGTAGTTTCATATTTTGTCATATGAATTTTAAATTATAGTGGTATTTCATTTTTTTCTTGTTCTTATTCATTGTTTACTACAAACAAGAGTTATTGTAGTTTCATATTTTATCATATGAATTTTGAATTATAACTTAGTATTTAATTTTTTTTCTTCTTCTTATTCGTTGTTTACTACAAACAAGAAAAAGGACCATTTTTCCATGATTAAAAATAATCCATAAACTCTTATTTAAAATATTTTTAAATTTTTTTAAATAAATTAAAAAATACAAATATTTATTTGTTATTAACTTTGCAAGTATAAAATTACTTTTAAAAATTTAATTTTAATAAATAAAAATAATATTATTCAAAATTTAAATTAAACACAATAACATCACTATTATCTTTATCTTATTATTACATTTTCAATTTATTCATAATTATTACATTTCAATTTTATTCATATTCAATTTATTCATAATTATTACATTTCAATTTTATTCATATTGTTATTACTTTTTAATTTATTTATAATTTCTTATTACTTTATCACAAATTAAATTACCATTAGCATGACCATGACCCACTTCTCATTTAAATTGGCATTTAACATTCTTATAAATTTTGATACTCTTATAAATGTTCTTTGAGTGATTGCTCATTACGTATGTGAGGAGAATACGGATACCTACAATAATAATAACTTTGAGTGCCTTGTTTTCTTATTATTTTTATTTCATTTCCAATTTGTTATCGTACTCGTTCATTTTTATGCCCCTCCTCCTGGCTATATTGATGCGTAACGCTCTTTCAGTGATTGCTCATTACTTTTCCTACGCCCAATCAACCTCCCTCTCAATCAACCTCCCTCCCTCTCAATCAACGCTGTTTTTGTTCGCCCTCCAGCAGTCCGTGGATTTGTCTCTCCCTTGAGTCCACAAATACATTAAGAACGCCATGAAATTTTGGTGTTAATTGGTGTAGTGATATAATTATTATACGAGAGGAAGAGGGTGTATACTATCTTATTATACGAGAGGAAGATGGTGTATACTATCTTGAATCAATTGACATGTATTTTTTGAATGGATGTTTCATTTACATATCGTAAAGGTTTTATCACTATAAACTCAGATGGTATCTTTTTTGTGATATTTTGATTAAGTGTATGATCTTGGTACAAATTATTCAAATTATTTCATGATATCAGAGTAAGAGAGTATTAATCAAAACCCTTGATCTTTGGTTTAAAGTCTACTCAACATTTTACTTTAGATCTGTAATTTTCTTCTTCAAATTTACAATCATTAGTACATATACTAGTGCATATAACAATTATTCTGACCAAAGAGATTTAATAGTTAGTGAAACATATTTTTCAAACTATCATATAACTGAGTTTTGAGTTTAAAGTGACTATATTAATAATAACCAATGTATATGACTAATAAAGTAGTTATAATTATAATTTGGTAATTGTAAGTCCCTCGACTAGAAGGGCATGGACACCCTCTCCCAAGTCCTTAAGAAGATAGAATTTGGGATCACTCCAAAACTCAAGAGTCACACTAGTTGGGCAAGTGGACTCCTGAACACGCCAAGGGGCTTTCCCAAGAATGAGGTGAAACATGGGGTGAAAGCAACCAATAGAAAGGGCGTGTCAGGTTAGAAGACGAGTTGGCTCAGCAAGGCACACACAAGGCAAGGGCACACCCAAAGATGGTGGGGTGAGTCGAGATGAGGAGCACGCCCAAGGTTGAGGCACGACAGTCCCAAGAGATGCAAAGGTTGAATGTGTGCATGGGTTTGTTTGGGCACGCCAGTTCGCGAAGGGGATCGTTGGTTTGTTGGGGTGTTCTACTCCACGAAGGGGTGCAACACACCCCAAAGGACGTGATGGTTCGCGAAGGTGACATTTGGAGTCCATATAAGAACACGAGGGTGCACAACCAAGGAAGGCATGAACGAAGAGGCATAGAGGAGAACAAGTCAAGCGACCAAGGCAAAGTTTTGAGGCAAGACAGAAATGAGAAAAAGTTGCAAAGATGTGGAAGACAAGTAGCCAAGAGTGGGATGCACAAGGGGAGTTTGCGGAAGTCTTGTCGCAGATCTGGGTGATGCATGCCATGAGGAAAAACCAAAGTCTCTGTTAGCATTGTGAATTTTTTTGATAGAGAAGAGACGATGAATCTGTGGTCGGCGCATGTCTGAGCACACCATAGAGGTTGTGAAAGTTGTTTTGACGGACAAGCCTTGGTGGGAAAAATCTATGTATCAATGTCTTGGTGAGGTGAGGTGAGTCGTGCGACTCTGCCCAAGTTTTGAACCGAGCCAATGGTGTTCATATTGTAATTGTTTCACAATAATAAGACTTAGTCTAGTGTTAGGCATGTCTTATGCCACCTGCACTATATATGTGTGTCTCTTGTTTGTTTCGCAAGTGTTTTCTTGGTTTCACATGTTCATATATGTATGCTTAAATGACTAAGTGTTTATATTGGTAACAATTTGTCTAATTATACAAGTGAGTTGCATAGAGTAGGAGTGTGACTCACCCGTAACCTAGAACGAAGTATGGGTATGCTCTAGGTGAAGAGGTGTAGTCCGGGAAAAGTATCCTTGGTGTTTCCAAGTAGCCAAGTGAGAATCGTTGCAGTTTCACATGCCCTCAAGAGGTGTACGATCACAAGAAAGGTTGGGTTTGTGATAGTTGTGTTGATGATTGCAACTACGTGAGACATTCTTCAGGACACAAACCTGAGAGAGAGTCTCTGAGAGGGCTGTGTGGTTCCTATATGAGACAGAGCTAGAACGTAGAGATGGCCTCCTCCTTATAGAGAGTTGAGAAGAACTCTAGATGATTCTCCTGTGTAACGCAGTGAGAAAGGAGATCTATAGAGTTGGACGTGCATGTGGCTGAGTACAAGGTGAACGTGTGAATTCCAAAAGAGCTAGGTGCATCGTCATGAGACAGAGATGAAGATGATGTGTTAGCCTCCCTTGAGCAGAGAGTTGATGATGAACTCCAGATGACTCTCCTATATAATGCAGTGGGAAAGAAGATATGTTGAGTGGACGTGCTTGTGGACAAGCACAGGTGAACGTAATCCTAGTGGCTGAGCACTAGTGAGAGTGGTTCTTCTATGTAATGTAGTGAGTCAGAGATATGGACATCCCTATGGATGTGCCCCTAGTGGCTGAGCACTAGTGGGTGTATGAGATCCCTTGTTATATTGTTCAAGAGTCAAACATGCCTGTAACCCTAATGTTAATGTAAAGGGTACAGGTCGGCCCCACCTTAATGTAATTGATAACTAATGTAAAAGATAATTAATCTGGTTAATATTAATTATATTATGAGATAGAGAGGTCGGCTCTATTGTGCCAATAAACACTTCTATTGACAGGTCAGGTCTAATATAAGTAAAGGAAAATTCCCCATTGAGGAATCATATCTTTTGTGTGAGTTTGGAAATTTCAACAAGTACATCTTGGGAAAAGTGTGCACCTCTCTTGGATGCTAATCTTCTAGGGTTTGAAAGCACCCTCTTGTGTGCTAGGATTTCTTGGTGGTGAAGGTCTTTCTCTTGAAGAATATAGCAAAGGATTTGGCTGGGTTTTCTTCCCTTGTTGAGAAGGGTTTCCTAGGATACTTCTTGTGTTCTTGTGCATGGTGTTTCTTCTTGTGATCTTGGTTGTTGCAACATAATAGGTTATGGTTTAAGTTAAATGCTAAAAATGGAATTAACTTCATGTTTAACCTTACCTATTAAAATTCAACATGGTTTCAGAGCATAGGTCTTGAAGAACCCCTACACAAGCATTCAAAAGGATAAACTGCCCTCCTTCTGCAGTTTCGTACGACCTCTAGGGTTTCTGCAGAAATTCGTACGACCCTCATTTGATTAGCTTTTTCACCCCTTTACAAGTGGACGTTGGAGCTAAAACTTGGACCAAGTTGTACAACCTTCCTCAATGCATCTCTAGAGACCTTTAAAGTAAAATTATGAGGATTTTGAGTTTTTCTCCCTAGGGTTTCTAGGGTGCCGAGATTTTTTGTAGAATCTTGATCTTAGGATTTCTGCAACTTCTTGAAGAAACGTTTTCAACTCAACAAGCATTCATGTGACACTCTCAAAGTTGATTGTTGGCATTCATAGGCCCAACGAAATCCAAGGTTACTAATCCAACCTAATCATTAGGTTTTCTAAATCCATTTGGCGAGAGTTTGAGAAGAAATCTGAACAGATGAAGAACAAAACTTGATGGAGCAAGCAACTTCATCTCCTAGAAATCAAGGCTTCAGTTCACCCTTGAAGAAGATGACCTTTGGATGTGGTAACTAAAACTTTACCGGATACAGCTACCGATGTAGATAAGAAGATAAGAAAGGAAGAAGATGTCAAAGCAAGAAAAATAATCATCTACTCAGTAAGATATCATCTCTTACCTTGTATTTCCAACCTAAAGATAGCTTATGAAATGTATGAATCATTAAAATAAATGTTTGAAAGTGACAACACCCTCAGAGCTCTTACCTTGAAGAGACAACTTCAAATTACCAAGATGACGAAAGGTGATACAGTTGCTACCTTCTTTATGAGGATATCAAAGATTAAAGAACAACTAGAAGCCATTGGAGAAATCATGTTCGAAAGAGAACTTGTCTTATCCACTCTCAACAACCTTCCAAAACATTGGGAGCCTTTTCTTCAAAGTATCAGTGGAAGAGAAATTCTACCAACCTTTGATCGTCTATGGACAAACTGTACTCAAGAATAACTTAGACTTAGAAATAGAGGAGTGGAAGACTCCCCTAATGAAAATCATGCTCTTGCACTTCATACAAAGAAATGAGGAAGATTCAAAAGAAACTTTAGACAAACATTCAGAGATGATAACTCTTCATCAAACCCAAGTCAAAATCAGAGAAGAGATGTTTCATAAATTCAGTGCTTTAGATGTGATAAATATGGGCACTATGCAAGAAATTGTCCAACCAAGAAGAAGGGACAACAATATGCTTCTACCGCTGGCATTGATCGAGATCCACCTCAAAAGAATGAAGATAAGAGAGAGGAGAAGTAATTCCTCTAAAAAAAAACTCAGAACTAAACATGACTACAAACCCAGGTAAATCATTTGATCTCTAAATTTATAGTTGATTGCATTTTCAATAAATGAAGGGTATTATCCCCAGTATGGGAGTACTCAAGACTTGGACCATTATCCCTGGTACGGGAGTCCAAACCTTATTTGATTGATTAATATGTTGGTCAAGAAGACATAAAAGGATCTAACAAGCAATAAAAGAAGATTCCCTTCCTTCAGACTTCAGAGAGAGTTACTTGACTCAGAGGGAGTCAAAACAAAATAAAAAGAAGAAAGAGATAATACCTTCAACGGTTCAAAGGAAGACAAACAATATTCCAGCAAATCCAGCTACTCCAGTTGATATGACCAGAGATATTACAATAGGGAATAAAAGGCATGCTTAAGGTCAACAAAACTCTGCTAGAAGGCAGAGAAACATGCAGGTCCCTCAAGGGACACCTTGAGAAAGAAAAAGAGTTTTTCAAAGCTATCCTTCAGTCATGAGCCACTTCATTGATTCTGAGCTACCTTGTCTTGAAGAAGCAACAAGAGAAACAGGTATGGCAAGATGCCATAACAAAAGAACTTAAAGAATGATGTATATAGATGTTATTCAAAGAGACTAGAAGGGAAGTATGTGTTAAATTCCAAGTGGATCCATAAGAGCAAGCATGCAGCTGATGGAAGTGTCAAGAGATATAAAGCCATATCTATAGCCAGAGGATTCTCACAATCAGAGGGAGTTGTCTATGATGAGACACTTGATCCAGTAATCCTGATACACTTCCATCTATACTACCATCCATGAGTTGAAAACTATATCAGATGGATGGATTCTTGATGAGTTTGGGTTTCAGCAAGAGTGTTGTTGATCCAAACCTATATTATTACAGTGTTGGTGATGAGAGCCCAATTTTGATGACTTATTCAGAAAGCCTTGTTGATGAATACAAGTAAGACTTGACTTATGATTTCAAGATGAAATATCTAAGTGTGATGCACTACTTCCTGGAAGAATGACAAAGAACCAATGAGATTTTCCTGAGCCAAGGAAAATATACAATGTGAATACTAAAGAAGTTTAGTATGACAGAACGCAAAAAAATTGTGATGGATTTGAAGAAAATGAATGATGATAATTTAGAAAAAATTGATCCACAACTGATTGGATCATTGATGTATCTGTTTAAACACCAGACCTGATTCATGCTATGCAGTGAATATCCTTAGTCAATCCATGAGCCAACCAAGACAGACTCACTGGATAATAGTAAAGCATGTATTGAGATTACTCGAGGCACAGTTGGATATGATCTGAGATATGCCTCCAAGTGTGAAATTGAGTTTGCAGGGAATATAGTGGACCAGAAGAACACATTCGGTTGTTGTCTTACCGTGAAGTTTTCCATGGTTTCCTGATGCAGCAAAAAACAAACTCTGTGGCCTTGAGTACCACAGAAGCATAGTATTTAACATCGAGTGTGCGAAGCAATGTGACTTCACAAGATTTTGACAGATTTACTTGATCATGAGATGGATTATATGATGATATCCAGATCTGTGTGTAAAGCTCATTGAGAACCCACTGTTTCATGATAGATAGAAACACGTTGAGATAAAATATATATGATACATGATGCAGAGGAAAATAGTACACATGCAGTACCTTCCTACACATGAGCAGATCGCAGATATCTTCACCAAATTAGCTTTGTGAAGAATACCTCCCTAGTTGAGAGGGAGTGTTGATGACTACAACCAAGACAAAGTTCAAAGTACATCAGTGTGAGACTTGGCATGATGAAGAATGCCTCCCTAGCTGAGAGGGAGTGTTGATGATTGCAACTACGTGAGACATTCTTCAGGACACAAACCTAAGAGAGAGAGCCTCTGAGAGGGGTGTGTGGTTCCTATCTGATACAGAGCTGGAATGTAGAGATGGCCTCCTCCATACAAATATTTGAGAAGAACTCCAGATGATTCTCCCGTGTAACGCAGTGAGAAAGGAGATCTGCAGAGTTGGACATGCATGTGGCTGAGCACAAGGTGAACATGCGAATTCTCAAAGAGTTGGGTGCATCGTCATGAGACAGAGATGAAGATGATGTATTATCCTCCTCTAAGTATAGTTTTGATGATGAAATCCAGATGACTCTCCTATGTAATGCATTGGGAAAGAAGATCTGTTGAGTGGACGTGCCTGTGGACGAGCACAGGTAAATGTAATCCTAGTGGCTGAGCACTAGTGAGAGTGGTTCTTTTGTGTAATGTAGTGAGCCATAGATATGGACATCCCTATGGATGTGCCCCTAGTGGCTGAGCACTAGTGGGTCTATGAGATCCCTTGATATATTGTTCAAGAGTCAGACTTGCCTGTAACCCTAATTTTAATGTAAAGGGTATAGGTTGGCCCCACCTTAATGTAAAAGATAATTAATTTGGTTAATATTAATTATATTATGAGATAGAGAGGTCAGTCCTGTTGTGCCAATAGACACTTATGTTGACAGGTCAAGTCTAATATAAGTAAAGGTAAATTCCTCATTGAGGAATCATATCTTTTGTGTGAGATTGGAAATTTCAACAAGTACATCTTGGGAAAAGTGCGCACCTCTCTTGGGCACTAGTATTCCAGGGTTTGCAAGCACCCTCTTGTGTGCTAGGTTTTCTTGGTGGTGAAGGTATTTCTCTTGAAGAATATAACAAAGGATTTGGTTGGGTTTTCTTCCCCTGTTGAGAAGGGTTTCCCAGGATACTTCTTGTGTTCTTGTGCATGGTGTTTCTTCTTGTGATCTTGGTTGCTACAACATAATAGGTTATGGTTTAAGTTAAATGATAAAAATGGAATGAACTTCATGCTTAACCTTGCCTATTGAAAATTCATCAAGTTGGTATCAGAGCTTGTTCATAGAAAGGTTGGTGAATAGTTGGTGAACTCTTCACCACTATCTCGACAATAGTTGGTATCAAAGCATGTTCATTGCAAACTTTAAAGAAGGTTCAGTGAATAATTGGTGAGATCCTCACTACTACTACAATGGTGATAGTGGTTTTGAGGCACATTGTGAAGCCGGTTTGGGCGTAGACTTGGTGATTGATTCAGTAAGGTGGATTGACCTATCGTAGAAATAGTATGGGTGCATACTTGCTTGTTTTGAGGAGCATGTTGACATAATAGAAGACGAGTGTTACGAGGAAAATCTCTCTATGGCATGGGGTAAACCACAATAGACGAAATGACGAGCATAAATCAACTCTAATCTCAAGTATGTTGTATAAATGAAATGATAACAAGACAAGATCAAGAGCCTACCTCATCCGGACGTTCGATGGAGAGCACCATTGAGCACGCAACTCAAAGCTTTATACCTGCAACTTGTCCTCAACAACCAGGCTACACAAGCATATGGTGATAATATATGATGTTAGCATATAAATTAGCATAATCCATTAACATACATGACAAATACACCCATGGAATAATAATTCAAATATTTGTAAGATATCAATTGGATGATAAAAGAGTATTTCTATTAAAATAATCAACAGAAGCATATATGTGACAAAATTTTGTACCGGCACACATTGAAACCGAGAAACTAAGTCCCTCCAGCTGAGCCTCCACCACTTCAATCCTCCACCAAAGGCAATCTCATATAAAGGAGACAATGAGGTTCTCCATAAAAGAAGGAAGAGCTTGGGGGCTGAACAATGTCTTCAAACTTTCAAGGATAAAGGGATGCAGACTCAATATGAAGTGAAATTTCTCCAGAGTATATTTGCTCTCAAAAGTTGAATTGTCTCCTCCTCCACGACTTGGATATGGCTCGATTTATAGACTTCAAATGAAACTAAAGGGCCAAATCAGAGCGTTTCCAGTATATGGAAGGTCAAGGATCATAGATCTCATGACATGACATGGAAACCCGACATAATTTTTAATTTTGAGCACCAAACCTGATGTACACGGGTTGTAGTGGAGAAACCTACATATATGCATGTAGTCTAACTAGTAGAGTGTGTATATGTGGAAAAATATGATTTTTTGGCTTTGGAAGGTACAAAAGGGGACTTCAAGTCTGCATAGGGAAATGGAAAGGCCATCCAAGCAAGTTGCATGGGGTGAAGAAATTTTTTCTATAACAGATGTCCCTTAATGTGTGAGGTCAGAGGAGTATCTACGATGGCCGAAATACATTATAATTCCCATAAGTGGAGTAATGGGGACTCAGTTGGAAGTGTTAGTTGCTAGAGAGAATATTACAATCAATTATGACTTTGTACACATGGCTGCCAATTTGAATTACACTGCAAATCCATGTGGAAAGATACCAAATAGTTGTTCATGGCCATGAATAGGAAATACAAAGTAGACACATGCCATAGGCTGTCATAGTCATGAACAAGGACCAGTGGAAACCAATCTCAAAATCAATCTAAAGATATATGTATACAATGGAGTACAATCTGATCTCCCATGATCATTGAAGTCATATAGGTACTGGTCCAATGAAAGACATCAACAGAATAGGAATGTTGTTGCTATAAGTTAGAGGTCTTCTACATTATCTGCCAAAGGTGCAATTCTACATCATGTGAATAGAGGATTTGATGTCGAACAAAATGAGACTTTGTTTGATTACCGTTCATTAAGGTATATCGTTAAAAAACGCGAGACAACCTACCGATAATGAAATTAAGTATCAAGGCACCGAGTACATTCTTACAAGTGTGAATAAGGGTGTTGAGGTCGAACACTTAAAGAATCCATCGATCATGAGACATTGATGTATTTCCAACTGTTGATGGTGGGAGAACCTACCACTAATGACTACAAACCTCTAGGTACTCATAGGACTCTAGGCCTTGTTTCCAGAATAGATGAGTTGAAGTCGATGGTAGGAGACCCACTGAAAGGAGAGAATTAAGGCATCTCTCATCAGTCATCATGAGGTACAAAGCAATAGCTTGATGTTTAGGAGGAGCTTGGACAAATAGGATGTTCATGAACTAATGACCATGTGCGTCTTTCGCATGCACCAGATGCAAGTAGTGCATGAAAAAGACCCTCTAAATAGTAGTCAATAAGGAATACTATCGACAAAGGCAAGGAAACCACCAATAAGGCTAATGGCATCCAAGACATTGCATGAATCCCAATGTGTGAATAGATTTATTATCGTCACACACAAGGGAAACCCCCCAGTCAATGACCAATGAGGAGATGTCGACTGTTGGGTTCAAGGTTTCCTACCCATAATAAAAGACGACTACAACTTCATGTGACTCTGAGACACACTTAGAGTATGGTCGACATGCAAAGTAAAGAGTTCTGAGAAACGACCGACATAGGCTTATAGACATCCTTTGAACAAGAACATGAGACATATGGATAAATCAAGTAGCATAGACTTGATGATGAAAATTCATGATGCATGAGGCATCAACGAACTCTCCATAGGGACTGGAAGAATAACCAGTCGGAGGAGTAAACTCTAAGTAATGAGCTCAGCTTCCTAAGGTCATTCTAAACCCAAACTTTGGATGGCAGTGGACTCAAAAGTTTGTGCTCTATTCAAAGGTGACACAATCACTGCCAATATGAGATAATATTATTTTCCCACCTGTCTTTTTTTGTTTTTTCATAGGAAAATAAATTCTATGATACAAGAGAGGAAACAAGTTTTGCGAGTAAGCAACTATCTCTAAACAGTGGAACATACATATTCTCAATGCAAGGAAGTGCATGTGGGGCATGGACACTCAAGGGAATGTTTCCTTTTAGGGTATAGGGTGTCAAGCTGAAAAGGATATAAACAAGGGTCTGCTTTGTTGGTGATACAAATTGTTGAGGTAATAGGATTATAATGAGAAAGCCGAAACCGATAATAGGATCAATACTACAAGTAAGATAATGGAATGCAATTACAACTTAACTCCAAAGAATGTCATTTTTCGTAGATTTAGTCCCCTGGGCCCAAAAAAGTATAAAATAATACCCAGGAGAACTCTTCTAGCCAATGTTGACTAGACTGTTCCTTTTTTGTAATTAGTCTACTTGGTCCGAAAAAAGGGTTAAACTTACACAAAATATACGTCCTTTCAAATCCATTTAACGAGTGTGAAAGAGACAAGTTCACTCAGAAATATTTTCTCTTTTTAAGAGAGTCAGAAAATAGCTTAAACAAGACTCGGGGGTGTTGTTCTAAGCAACATATCATGGGTAAGGCCAGGGCTCCTATGCAGGACTTCTGTCGAAAGTCAGCAACTCACAAGTAGCTGACACAAGATTAGGAGAACCTAAAACTTGCCAAGCTGAGGAGGATAAAATACTTGCAGAGGATTCTTCATTTACAATATAATTCCAATCAAAGGAAACCATCCTAGGACTTGGAGGGAGCATACTCAGAGAGAGTGGAATGATCCCTTGTTGAGAAGGTACAGGACTAAAAATGCAAAGGACATGGTTGAAAGATGCATCACCCCCCAAAAGAAGAGTGGGATTGATCGAAGATTGCATTGGCAATGTCACTTCCTTAGACTTGTCACTCTCCAAGAGAAGAGTGGGATCGACTGAAGATTGCATCGGCATGACCAATTCTTCAACCATTGGTTGAATAATATGTGATACAACATGGTCTAGAGACACATCACCCCTAAAAACAGGAATGGTGTCGGCTGAAGATTGCATCGACATGACCATTGGTTGAACATGATGCGATAAAACATGTTCAAGATACGCATCACCCTCCAAAAGAAGAGTGGTTTCAGCTGAAGATTGCATTGGCATGACCGATGTATCAACCAAAGAAGGATTAGAATGTTGGGAAACAAAATATGACTCAAAACCTGAAGGTATATTAGACAAGGACTGCGCTTCTTGTACCACAACAGTAGCAGATCACAGACGAGTTAGGTGACCTCCTTTGCAAAGAATACAAAGGAACTTGGGCTTACGTCCTGTGCAGCTAGGCTTCTCAATCATATAAATGCCCCCATGACTTGCAGTGGCTAGTGACATGCTCTGAGCATGACTTGCAGAGGCTAGTAGATGATCTTCAACATGGCTTGCAGAGGTTGTTGACGAATCCCCAACATGACTAGCAGAGGTTGGTGATGAATTCCCAACATGACTAGTAGAGGTTGGTGATGTATGTGCAGTGTGACTAGCAGTGACTAGAGTTGTGCCCCCAACATGACTTGCAGTAGTTGGTTGCATGTCTTCAACATGGCTTATAGAGGTTGTTGACATATCTCCAACATGACTAGCAGAGGTTGGCGATATAATGCCAGTATGACTTGCAGTGTATGGACTTATGCTTACAACATGACTTGCAATGGCTGGTTGCAGAATTTGAGACCAAGGTTCTGAGAAATACTAATTTTGAGAGATTGCAGGCCAGGAAGGGTTCTGGTATACACCATTTCCCTGTCTGAAAGGATGGTATCCTCCTCCAAACTGATTCATAAAGGGTCATAAGGGCACCATCATCGAGGAAGCTGCTTGCGAAGAGAAAGAGACATGACAAGGGTTACTCATGTGAGGATATATGTTTCCCTCAGATGAAGGTACTCTGTGAAGGGGGTTTCCCATACTATAAAATTAACTCCCCTCGGATGAAACACCAGAGGACAGAAGGAGTTCCACCATGAGAAAAACATTCGTAAGAACCGACATAGCGAAAGAAGGATAGATGGATGGGATGTAATAAGTAGAAGGACCGCCCATTTGAGCACTTGATTCGGGAAAATCGAAGCTAGGATTGGGTCCATAGGAAGGAGGATTCCAACCTTCAACCATGGGATTTGGTTAAGGGATATGACCCCCATCAAATGAAAAGGGAGAATAAGGAGGCATCATGCCCCTAGACCCAAAACTAGGATTCACATAAGTCAAAGAAACAGAGGATGGCGAGTGTGAAGACATGTTTGGCATACCAAAAAAAGGATTAGACGCCCAAGGTATTGGTTGAGTATCATGATTCAGCGTACCACTCAGAAATACAAAAGGATTCATCCCCATGGAATGAGAAAATACCATGGGTTGGGTAGCGCTAACTGAGGGAGTCACGGGGGCTCCACTAACCATAGCAATGAAAACTCACAACCCAATACATAATCCTAAGGCCAACTAATAATCAGAGAGCACACCAAAGTAAATAAAAAAGGCCAATGCACACAAACAGGATATAGTGGCTAAAAAGGGGCCTCCCTCACTAGAGTATGTATGTCTCACCCAAGAGGGGCCTGAGACTCCCTTCAAAAGATTGGAGATATCAGAATCAGTTATAAGGGCCCTTGTGGGATTAACAACGCAGTCGGTCAGATCCCCCCGGAGAGGTAATCCTCCATAAAGGTTGTGTGTTGTCCGACCCTTATCTGACTCAGGGTACCTATAGAATAACCCCTACAAGTAACCTATGTGGCTACATATGTCAAACAACTAGAGCCACCACAATATAACCAATGCATAGGCAAACATTCATAAGTCTGGTCCACTGTATGGGCAGGGTAACAAATCCTGAAATCTTGAAAGCATCGCCTCTCACGTAGGTAAAGGTACTAGCAAGACCCCCATATACGAATGAAACCACGGACATATCTCTAACACTATGGAGGTATTAGAGGGCTATCTCTGCAACCAACTTCGCATGACCTTGCGCTTAACTCTGGTGTGAGCAGAGCGTCCTGACGTCACTAATTATACAATGAATTTCACCACTCCTTGGTTAGACACATATGTTTAGTTTAATAGCCTTGGAGAAGTTTACTCACAAAATCCTATTCCAAGGCCCTATGTCCTATGCTTGTTTGTGTACCATGAAAAATAAAATCATTTCTAATCAATTTTAATTAATCAGCATTACTTTTAATGGATTTTGTTTACTCAAAAGATGTGGTCGTGAAATTGATGATATTATGACTTAGCATATCAAAGAAATGAGTATAACATAGTGTTAAGTCCTAATCTTAAATTCTCAAAAGATGGTAAGATTTTCAAATGCAACTTTCAATGCATTTTCTACAATTTCAATATAATGCAATCTTTCCTCATGTGTCAAGATCAATACTAAGTAACCAAAAGAGAAAATGCCATAATGAAAAATGAGATTTTTTTTTTTTTGTATTTTCGATATAAAGAAACGAAAATGCAAGGATTGAATAGCAACTTGATATACAAAACCTACTGCAAGCAAAAAGAGACAAGTCAAGTAGGATACCAAGAAGTAAACACTCAGACCAAGATGCAAGGACAGCCAATGAAAAATATGATAAGAAAGAATACCACCCAAAAATCCAACAATAAGAAGGTTTCCTATCACTTTGTAAGCACTCAACAGTTAGGACAGAGACCCAAGAAGACTCAACAACCAACCAAACTCATCCAACAAACACCAAACTTATCCAGTAATCCTAAAAATTTGATGTGCGTGACTGTTTGAGCAAAACTTGCGTATGTACATGCCTTATAGAAAGACATCTCGTGTATGTACGCGTCTGTCAAGGGAAAAAACATGTATATGTAGTAAAACACTGCCAGGGAAAGGATTAAGCCAAGAAACTCAGATGCAAAGTAAAAATAGGTTGTAAAGAAATCAAGTGACAAGGAAACTCAAGCTAACAGAGACCAAGTCAAGGAGAAAAACACTCCAAACCCCAAAACAAAAGATCATTCCCCAGTGTGGTCGCCAATTATGTTGCGAGGAAAATATTTCTATAGAATGAGGTAAACCACAATAGATGGAATGTCACACAGAAATAAACTCCAATCTCAAGTATACTATATAAATGAAATGCTAACATGACAAGATCAAGAGCCTACCTCATTCGGACATTTGATGGAGACCATCATTGAGCACGCAACTGAAATCTTTATACTCGCAACTTGATCTCAACAACCAATATAAGAAAGCATGTGGTGATAATATATGATGTTAGCATATAAATTAGCATAATCCATTAACATACATGACAAAAACACCCATGGAATAATAATTCAAATATTTGGAAGATATCAATTGGATGAGAAAAGAGTATTTCTATTAAAATAATCAACATAAGCATATATGTGACAAACTTCTGTACCGGTACACATCAAAACCGAGAAACTAAATCCCTCCAACTGGGTCTCCACCAAAGGAAAGTTCATATAAAGGAGACATTGAGGTTGTCCATCAAAGAAGGAAGAGCTTGGGGGTTGAACATTATGTCATACTTGCAAGGATAAAGGGATGCAGACTCAATATGAAATGAAATTTATCTAGAGTATATTTTCTCTCAAAAGTTGAATTCTCTCCTCCTCCATGGCTTGGATATGGCTCGATTTATAGGCTTCAAATGGAAATGAAGGGCCGAGTCGGAGTGTTTCCAGTATATGGAAGTTCAAGGATCATGGATGTCGTGATGTGACATGGAAACCCGTCATAATTTTTATTTCTGAGCACCAAACCTGATGTATGCGGGTTGTAGTGGAGAAACATGTGTATACGCATGATGTCTACCTAGTAGGGCACGTATATGTGGAAAAATATGATTTTTTGTCTCTGGAAGGTACAAAAGGGGACTTCAAGTCTACATAGGGAAATGGAAAGGCCATCCAAGCAAGTTGCATGGGGTGAGGAAGAATTTTCTATAATAGTGAGAAAGAGAGGAAGGTTTCTTGGCATGATAACTGGTCATCGATAGGTTCATGGTGGACTATATTGTGAAGAGGGTTTTGTGAAAATAGTTCCTTAGAACAATTTTGCAGCACTAAGACAAGGGTGTATGGAGTTGGAGTTGTGGGCTTGATTGATTTGGTGATGAAACAGGTTGGTAGTTCTGGTGGGTTGGTAGTGAACTTGGGATGCAACAATTTTTCAAATGAAGAGTTGTCATTATAATGTAACAACCATATTTTTTGTGTAGTGAACCATAGCAAGTGCAACCCCTATATATACTTTGGCATAGAATTCAGCCAAGTTGATGGTCATGCTAGTTGGTGCACATCGTAGGTTGATGACTTTGAGTTCATGACACTTTCATCCATAGGCTAGGAGGAACATTGGAGGAAGAAGTGGTTGCACGGTGAGCATGTTCAAGAGGCATTTGATCCAAGGTTATATGGATTGGACGCCTTGGAAAAAGGTAGTGGATGAGGACGTGTTGTGGATGAAAAGTCATGGTTGGCCTAAGGAGTAGGAAAAGTGTCCCCTAGGACTTGAGGATTAAGGTCGTCTAGGTGGAGAATCACATAGAATAGAAGAGAAAAAGGTCTGGTTGAAGTTGTCATGGAGAGTTGAATGCACCACCAGAAACCAATATTCACCATGGGCCATGGACAGGATGATTTTCCCGATGGCATGACAGTGTGGACTAGATCACACAATCGGTTGACAAAGTTGAACAAAGAAAATTTGTAGGGAGGACGAGTTGTAGGTTGCACAATATGGTGAGACAATTCATTTAATGGAGTTAGCCGAAAGGACGAGACGAGTCACACAACATATAAACGAATGATTGGCTCAAACATTGGGAAAATATGAAGATCTTGGAGACTGGGGTGGGAGAGTCGATGTAGGATGAACCAACCAAGTGCATTATGAGTTCATGACTTGAGGCGAGTTCAAGTGAAAATTGCGTAGTTGGGTTGGTGGTTTGACCCATGGCAGGTATCTTGGACACACTTCATCGGGTCGACCTTGCACCAATCCACATGGAGCTGGAATAGATTATATTGTTGGTGGGACAATACACTTCATTGTACAAACCAAAGTTATTTTTGGTTGAGTCATGGAGGACTCCATGAAGGACTAAACCACAACATGGGATGATTTGGGAAACGACAAAAGTGTGGATTTGGCCTTCGTGTGGAGATAACCAAGGAGAGTAGAGAAAGAATGGTAGAGGTGTGCAAGATGGGCAGACAATAGTTTGGCTTGCACAAGTTGGACCGACAAACTTAGGCGCCAGTGATTGGTATGAATTCGTGTGGAGATTAACTGTAAGGTACCATATGTAATATAATATGCAGAAACATGAATATTCAATAGATATCAATGAAACAACACAATATTTAGAAGAGAAACACCAAAAATGATACCTTTATTCAAAGAAATCAATGTTCGCTTGGCTCTTTGAGGGGGCAACCTCTAGCAGAGAAGATATCTATTACAATAATTCTCACAACCAAGTTTCTCATTCCTCCTACTCATATTTATACTAATTCTATCTTCTAAAGAGCATTCTATAGGAATATCTTTCTAGAAGCAAAAGCTTCTATCAGGTCTTCTTACATTAACATGTTCACATTTATTAAATAGGCCTTATTAACTAATGTCATCCTTTATTACATGGAAAACATATTATTCTACCTATGTGAGGGGTTAGGGAGGTTAGTGTTACGAGGAAAATCTCTCTATGGCTAGGGGAAAATGAGAACAGACGGAACGACACCTAGAAATCAACTCTAATCTCAAGTATTCTACATAAATGAAATGCTAAGAAGAAAAGGCTAAGAGCCTACCTTGTTCATACATTTGAAGAAGACCATCATTGAGCACGTGACCAAAAAATTTATACCTGTAACTTATCCTCAACAACCAAGATACTCAAGCATATGGTGATAATATATTATGTCAACATATAAATTAGTATAATCCATTAACATACATGACAAATATGCCCATGGAAAGTAATTCAAATATTTGCAAGATATCAATTGGATGAGAAAAGAGTATTTCTATTAAAGTAATCAACAAAAGTGCATAGGTGACAAACTTATGTAATGACACATATCGGAACCGAGAAACTAAGTCCCTCCAGTTTGGCCTCCACCACTTCAATCCTCTGCAAAGGCAAGATCATATATAGGAGTCAATGAGGTTCTCCATCACAAAGTAGGAAGAGATTGGGGGATGAATAGAAGAAGTTCATACTTTCAAGGACAAAAGGATGCAAACTCAATATGAAGTGAAATTTCTCCAGAGTGTCTTTACTCTCAATGTTGAATTATTTTTTAGGCTTGGATATGGCTCAATTTATAGCCTCCAAATGAAACTCAAGGGCTGAGTCATATCGTTTCCAGTATATGGAAGGTCAAGGATCATGGATCTCATGACATGGCATGGAAACCCAATATAATTTTTAATTTTTGAGCACCAAACCCAATGTACGAGGGTTGTAGTGGAGAAACCTGTGTATACGCTATTGTTGTATAACTGATAGGGTGTGTATATGTACAAAAATGTGCATTTTTGGATCTGGAGTGAACAAAAAGGGGACTTCAAGTCTGCAGAGGGAAATGGAAGGACATCCAAGCAAGCTACATGGAGTGAGGCAAAATTTGTTGTAACAAATGCCCCCTAATGTGTGAGGTCAGAGAACTATCTGTGATGGACGAAATATATTATAATTCCCAGAAATTGAGTAATGAAGACTCAACTCGAAGTACTAGTTACTCATGAGAATATTACATTCCATAATGACTTTGTACACATGGCTAGCAGTCTGAATTACAATGTAGATCCATGTGGATATATATCAAAGAGTTTTTCATGGCTATGAATAGGCAATACAAAGTGGACATATGCCATAGGATGTCATAGTCATGAACAAGACACAGTGGAGTCCAATCTCAAAATCCATTGAAGATATCTGTATACAATGGAGTACAATCTGATCTCCATGATCACTGAAGTCATATAGGTATGGTCCAATGAAATACAACAACATATAAGGGATGTTGCTACTGTAAGCTGGAGGTCTTCTACACTATCCAGCGAAGGTGCAAGTCTACATTATGTGAATAGAGGATTTGAGGTCGAACACAATGAGACTCCATTTGATTACCGATCATTAAGGTATACTGTTAAAAAATGTGAGACAACCCACCAATAATGAAAGTAGGTGTCAAGGAACCAAGTACATTCCATGAGTGCGAATAAGGGTGTTTAGGTCGAATACTTGAAGAATCCATCGATTAGGAGACATTGATGTATTCCCAACTGTCGTTGGTAGGAGAACCTGCCACTGATGAATGCAAGCCTCTAGGTACTCATAGGGATCTAGGTATCACTTCCAGAATAGATGAGTTGAAGTCCATGGAAGGAGACTCGTTGGAAGGAGAGAATTAAGGCATCTCTCATCATCCAACACGAGGTACAAAGCAATAGCTTGATTATTAGGAGGAGCTCGGACGAATAGGATTTTCATGAACCGACGACCATGTGCATCCCTCGCATGCACCAAATTAAAGTAGCGCATGAAAGAGAGCCTCTTAATAGAAACCAATAAGGAAAATTGTCGACAAAGGCGAGGAAACCACCCATAATTCTAATGGAATCCAAGACACTGCATGAATCCCAATGTATAAATATATTTCTTGCCGTCGAACATGAGGGAAACCCCCCAGTTAGTGACCAATCAGTAAATGTCATCTGTTGGGTTCAAGGTTACCTAAAAATGATGAAAGTAGGCCCAGGGTGTAAGGTAGGACAACAACTTCATGTGATTCTGAGATACACTGAGGCTATGGCCGACATGGAAAGTCAAGAGTTATGAGAAATGGCCAACATAGGATTTTAAACTTCCTTTTAACAAGATCATGAGACATATGGATAAATTAGGTAACATAGACTTGATAATGATCATTGATAAAATTTTGCGACACAAGAGGCATCAACAAACTCTCCATAGGGACTAGAAGAATAACCCATTGGAGGAGTAAACGCTAAGTAACTTTGGATGAAAATGGACTCAAAATTTTGTGTTATGTTCAAATGCGACACGACCATTGTAGATAAGAGATAATATTCTTTTCTCGCCCATATTTTTTTGGTTTTCATAGGCCAAGAAATGCTATGATACAGGAGAGGAAACAAGTGTCGTGAGTAAGCAACTAGTTCCAAGAAGTGAAACATACCTATGCTTAATGCAAGTAATTTCATGCGGGGTTTGGACATTTGGGGGGATGTTTCCTCTACGGGTAAAGGGTGTCAAGCTGCAAAGGATATGTGGAAGGCATTGCTTGGCTGGTTATGAAAATTGTTGAGGAAAGAGGCTTATAACAATAAAGCGGGAACCAGAAATAGGCTCAACAATGCAAGCAGGATGATGGAATGCAATTACAACTTAACTCAACAATGTCCTTTTTCGTAGATTTAGTCCCCTAGGCCCAAAAAAGTATAAAATAATACCCAGGGGAACTCTTCTAGCCAATGGTGACTAGAGTATTCATTTTTTGTAATTAATCTACTTGGTATGAAAAAGCATTAAAATTATACCAACTAAACATCCTTTCAAAACCAGTTAACAAGTGCGGAAGAGACAATTTCACTAGGCAATCTTTTCATTTTTTCGGTAGTCGGAAAAGAGCTTAACCAAGACTCAGGGGGAGTCCCATAGGTAATGGTAAGAATGCTTGTGAGTAAGAAAATGGGGTTCAAACACAAAGTCATATCGGGACTATAAGGAACACACGGTCCTATGGAATAACTTCTGCATGGGCACCAAATGACACAAAGGTTCTAACTAGGGCACCCATGTTTGGTAAGTCTCTACCACTTAATAACAACACTTCTAGTAGCAGTGAGAAGGTTTTGTGTCATTGAGAAATGGGTTCATACCTAGGGTGTATGGATCAAGGTTATAAGATGATGCAACGATGGAAAGTGGAATGAAAACCTATCATATATGACAGTGAAAGAATATACATGTCGGAGGCATGAACGGGTGGTATGACGCTAGAAATCCGTAAAAAACCCTAGACAAAAACACTAAAAACCAAGTCTTTCCACTGCATAATTAGTCCATAAGTCCAAAAATAGAAAAGAATGGGGTTAAACTATAAAAAGTGGGTAAAAATATTCTTTTAATAGTAAAAATAAGAAATTTGACCATACCATTTGATTTTTTCACCCACATAGTGCTTTTTAGGCCATTTTACCCACGCTCTTCCTGTGGCGATTGCAGGAGCTACGATAAACAAAATCAACGACAGTATGGACCAAGTAAGTACCCATCCTATTTACTTCCATTTCAATGGTTTACATTTAAGTTTTAGTCTTCATTTTTTGAGTATTAGAGGATGTTACATGGAAACTAGGGTGTACACGGGTGACAGATCATCGAGTGGCGTATATGACCCCATATACGTGGGAAAATTGAAGCCTGCATGCGTATATGAAGCCCTATATGAAAATTTCATAATTTTATTCCCCGTACAAGTCCATGAACAAGTTATTAAAGGGTTTAACTCAAAAAGTGAATTTTCCTTTCCAGGATGGTTATTGAATGGATGGAAAGGGAGTATGAGGAGATAAATGTAGTAGTGGGAAGAGACACAAGGGCCTAACAAGATTTGAAACGATGTGGCCTTTATAAATTTTGGGTTCTCAAATGAGTGAGGGCTCAGGTGAGGTTACTCCAATTACTAGTAAACTATTGGGATACGGAGACAGAGTCTTTCAATCTCGATGGGCAACCATTGAGGATTGAAGTGGATGACATACACTTTATCATAGGGTGAGGTGGTGAATCTCAATGCCTGAGGGGATGGAAGTGGTATGACTATGGAGGAGTACATTTACACCCACTGTGTTGCAGGCACAAATAAAGTAGGGAGCCAACTCCCTATTAGGGCGATCGAGAAACTGATTCTAAAGATTGTTGTTCTTGTACTCACATGTATTTCAGGGTAGGCCTCATTGTACCAGGCATTAAGGACACTCATGTTCTATGTGGTGGAGTGTTTAAGACCCATTGTTTATGACTATTGTACCTCACTTCTAGCTAACATGAAGAGACAGTTGATGGATTAGAAACAAGGGTGAATGAGGAATTTCATATTTGCATCCATACTTTGTTGTTTTTTCTTTGAGAGGGTTCCAGGCTTCAACCCTAGAGTAGAGATTACTCCACACGGACTGTGCGATCCAACCATGTCACGGTGGACTGACATGATGAGATGGCTAGGAGGTGGTAGGGTGCCAACCCCCTACAATGATGAGTTCTTTTTCATGTGGCACTGATAGGTTATAGCCATTGATGATTATCCTTATGGAGGGATCGACTATAGAGGGGACCCTTACATGCCATTTCCACCAAGTTTCACCTATGGTGATATTGGTAAGAAATGATTTGTTTATATTTCATTTTTTGTGTTTTCCAATTTTGATAAAGGAAAAATAAGAACGCAAATATTTTTTTATGGTGTCAAGTATTAACAATTTCTTTGTTACGTAGACGTAGGTCCGCGATGACCATAGGGATTCCATGACATCAGTGAAGGGGGTGAGGAGATAATCTAGTAATCGAGGACACCGAGAGAGTGCTACATAATGTACAAGGGAACCTGTCTCGATTGATCCACAAGATTCCTATGGTTTAAGTGGAGGATTTGCCAGAGGTGATGCAACGACAGGTAGTTGGTGTACCCCGTGAGTGGGTGCGAATCTTCCGACATCTTGCAAACGCCATAGTGTGATATCATGATACACATATAACACCATAGGCATATATGCCATGGTCATGCTATGTAACGACCATATGTATTTTGAGGGTGTGAGCCCCATTTTCTGCTATGACACCATATTTTTTGGGCTTGAAAGGATGAAATATATAAAAAAAAATTGGTCTTCAGCTTTACTTATATATGTTACAATGTATAAATGTATGAATGTGTTTTATTTACTTATTTATGTGACAACTTCAAATCTAAAATTTAATTAGCATATGCATCAGATACTTGATTAGAACTTCTAGCGATGTGATTATAAGTAAGGAAATCAAAGTATCATTCCAAAATTCATACCCATAGAAATTGTCGGAGTAGAGTAGGATCTCTCACATGGTAACTATCTTTCAAATGAAATATGACTAACTGGGAGTCCAGGCTAACTTCTAAAGATTGAACACCATGTGAAATGGTGTTGTGTAATAACTATGTAATGATGCTATACTGGGCCACATTAGTCATTGATGGCTCTAGAAAAACACCACATGAAGACACCAGTTGGCCCTCAGGTGAGTAAATGACCCAAGCAGCGGAAGCCATGTTCCGTGTATGAATACTGACACCATCCATGAATCGTAAGTAAATAAAATATTTTGTTGACATCTTCCAACCAAGGATAAAACTCAATAAGAAAGTTGATGACACAAAGAAAAGATAAAGAAGTATATAGATTAAGATACACTAGTATACAAAGGTCATGCCCGAATTTGAGGGGTCAGGCATAATACCTTTTAAGGTAGAGCCCATTTCTAGGCTCATCCAAAATATTCTCCTCATAATATTCTAATTCACATGCTCCTTTCTCTAAGACACATTGCATGATATATGGACCGTGCCACATGGGGTCGAAATTACCTGCCCCTAGTGGTTCTTTGGCTTGGTCATAAAGGAGAACCAAGTCACCTCAACGTACTGCTGAGGACAGACAGACTTATCGTATTGGACCTTAACACGTCGTTTATTCACGTAGATATCCTTAGAGGTGTCTTAACGCTGCTCATCGAGGTGCTACAGGTGCACGAGGCATTCTTCAAGATCAGATGTGTCAGGTAGGAGCTGAATTGCCAATTTAAGGAAAGGGATTTCACATTCAATCAGAAGAATCAACTCCACGCCATGTACTAACTGAAAAGGAGAGAAACCAGTGGAAGTCTTGACCATGTTTCAGTATGCCCAAAGTGCAGGGTAAAGAATCACATGCCAGTCATATTTACTTTGGCTCACATTTTTTTGCAAAATGGTCCTGAGAGATTTATTCACCGCCTCTACTTGTCCATTTGCCCAGGGATAATAAGGGGAAGAATGACCATATTTAAACCCCAGTTTTGATGCTAAATATTTCATCATTTCATTCTGAAAGTGATTTCCATAATCAGTGAAAATCTCTTTTGGGATTTTGAACTAGGCGATAACCTTGTTGAATATGAATAATATTGCAATCTTACCATCGGATTTAATGGTAGGCATGGCCTCTTCCCATTTAGTAAAATAATCCACGTCCATGACAATATGTTGGTGCCCCCCAGTCGAGGTTGGGTTTCAGTCCATAAAATCCACCCCCCACTTGGTGAAGGGATCGACGATGATGACTAGATGAAGGGGGGTTGGGTACGAGCACATTTTCCTAGCGAACACCTGGCAAGGGTGACACTTTTTTACCACTTCAACGCAATCCTTAAAAATTGACAGCCAAAAATAACTGACTCGCAATATATTTTGGGTTGTCGCAAGCCCAGATAAATGACCACCACATGCCCCACTATGATAGTCATTGAGAATAGTTTCAACTTCCTCGTGAGTCAATAAATGACATAATATATTATCCACCCCTCGAGGATACAAAGTGTTGCCGATAATAAGGTAGTTCTTAGCCCAATGACGTATACATTGTTGATCATCTCTCAAAAAATGTTGGGGTAGCTTCAAGGTTTGAAGGTAGATAAAAATGTCTCCATACCAGGGGTCCGAATATGATATAAGGAAAATATGTTCATCCGCAAACAAATCGTCATAAAAAATGTCCTCATTTATTCGAGGGAAGTCCGACATCAATTCGGAAAAAACTAGCGATTTCTTAGATTTCGAGGAAGCAAAATTGAGATCAAATTCTTGCAAAATAACAATCCACTTATTGTATTTCCCCCCTATGATATCCCTGGTAAGGACATATTGAAATGGATTGATATCCTCAACTACAGTATTTTTTCATAGTAATATATAATGTCGTAATCTTTGAACCACATGTACAACGTCCAAGTCCAACTTCTCTACGTGAGAGTATTTAAGTTCAAGACCAACCAGGTTTCGAATGAGATAGTAAATAATGTGCTCATGGATCTCATTGACCTCCTAAACTAGTACCATACCAACTGTCCCTTTGGACATGACGATATAAATCAAATAATCTCTATTATAGTTTGGAGGCTTAAACAGAGGTGCCGATACCAAGGCTTTCTTAAGAGAATCAAAGGATTCATGGGCTCGCTCATCCCATATAAACAGAGTGTCCTTCTTTAAAAGACACATGAAACCTTTGTTGGCATGTTTTACAGGCAGTGTATGCTTGTCATTGATGGAAAATACAGCAGCAATAATGACTTGGGTATAGGAAGGATGTGCCAGGAGGGCACCAGAAGTCTTTTGGCAAGACGATGCAGAACTGGCTTGACAAGATGAGAGTATGCGAAGGTATGCTTGTTCATTTGATGGAAAACAAGAAGGCAAGGAAGACCAGTAGTGCAATGATGATCGAATAGCAAGATCGAAGTTTTGGTCAAACTTCATTTCGGAGTTTTTTGACTACCGGGAGTTGGAGATGTCAAGAAGTCCCACATCAGAAGTCCCAAAATGCCGAAATGCAAAAACACAAAAAGGTGCATCACTCGGAATGTTGAATATCGGAATTTCTGCTACCGGGAGATGGAGCGACAAGGATCCTTCATCATCAGGAGTCCTGAAGTGCCACAAAGTGAAACGCTGAAATTCCAGAAGCAGGCACATCATATCGGGATTTCGAATACCGGGAGATGGAGAAGTCAAAGACTCTCAACATCAGTGTTAAGAACCAAACATCAATATAGCATATAAAAACCTCAGGAAAAGTACTCAACGCCTTGAAAAAGAGATAATTTCAGATAATAAGCCTCTTCGAGGGGGCAACTCCTTTTACCCCACTTAAATGCTCAAGTACTAGATGATTCAAAATGAAAATTTCTCCTTGGTATATATAGGAGACTAGGAGGTTTAATGGCCTAAAGCCGACATGAATAAAATAACATTACTAATCTAAATTACAACTAATGGCCTAAAGCCGACATAAATAAAATAACATTAC